>JAVIWB010001525.1:0-225044 GCA_031893035.1 Dermolepida albohirtum | reverse complement strand
GCGAGTGAAAAAGTGCGTGATAAGCTGTTTTTACAGTTTCCTTATTTGTAATGGCTCTGATTCTCCGCACAGCATATATTGCACAAGAGAGTTTTTTCGAGAGGGCGTCCACTTCATCCCTCCAGGTTAGTCTGGTATCTAAATTTATTCCCAATATTTTCACTTGCCCTGCATTCGCTGGAGTTTCTTTCCTTTTGGAAGTGAATGCCAGTTTAACAGTTTTGGCTTCATTCAGGACCAGCCTGTTTGCCGAAAACCATGCCATGGCCTCCGACAGAGTTTCGTGAGCCCCTTCTCCAAGTTGCTGATCGCTCTTCCCTCTACATAAAAACGTTGTGTCATCAACGTATTGCACAACCATTTATATATATGTATATATAAAATTTAGAAAATATATATATAATTAATGCAAAAGTCACAGTAAAATATGTAGTAAAGTTGCAGGAGTGAAGTATACAAGAATTAAAAATTTGTAGTAAACTAGACAATGATAGGTAGGTATACTTACGTGCGAGTGAAAGAGTTGTTCTTTCCTGTGTCATATGTAAATACCTCAAGCTATACAATTTCACCACTAAGATAATGTAATCCATATCCATGTACATATATTTATTTGTGTAAAAATAGTTGCATTTTTACAAACAGCGGTTGAATGAAGTGTTTGAACTCCTTTTGTTGCATGCTAGCAGTAACAGGAAGCTGCAATATGCAATGTATCTGATTTAATTTGCCATAGTAGATACCACTGTTAGATTTTCAAATAAATGTCATACAATAGCAGCTTGATATTTTATTTTCAACCATTTGCTGATATCAAGAAAACAATACAGCAGCAAATATTTAAGTTTCACCTAAACACTTTCGAAATCTTAAGTAGAATGTAACTTTTTATATTGAAAAAGTGCACATAATTTTCTTTATAATGATATATCGACATGTCACAGTTTTTTATAAATGAAGTTATAACTTCACCAAATTATATTTTTTTTCAATATATTCACCTGAAAATAATTTTTCCATCTTTCAATTAAATTAATAAATTTGTGTACTTCCATATTTCAAGTTAAGTGATATAAATGCTATTCGGTTAAGAAATGAACACTTCATCATTTTAGTTTAACTATACAATTTATCGCATATTTTATTTTGATGTATGTTACAATTACCAGTTGTGTTCGCAATGCTAGCGTTCTGTCAGTGTGGCGTGCCTCAAAGAAGTCCAAGGGGTTTAGCAGCTAATAAATGTAAATGAACACTTACGCTTTTAAGCAGCGCCATCAGTATGCAGAAATAAAAAGTAAATAAGATTAGTTCAATGTTTGTAGCATCAGGTATGTTTCAACAATTTCTTCATATAAACTTGTTCTCCGTAAGGAATACATTTATCTTATATCAATCAACAATATATCTAATAGGGAAACACATAAATACCGTAATACCACTAATAATCGCTTTAATTAAAATTTATTTTAATCTTGGTAAAATCTGTGCCCTTCTTTAACAGACTATCTATTTTAGCAATACCAAAAATGTGGTATTAGTGTGTTATTTTTCGGATACGATTACTAAATGTTGTCTCTTTAAATAGATTTAATTTTTTTAATTTATAAATTTTATTTTAGTGCTATTTTCTGTTTCTTTATTAACATTATTATTTCCAATTTATTATATTGGATTAATTGTGGTTCATCCGTTTTAATTTTTTAATAAAAGGGTATTCAAGAGTAGTATTACTCCAGTAGTACAGCACAAGTGGTGGTCGGTCGTTTTGTGTTTTCATTTGACGGTGGACTTGTTCCAATATTTCAAACGGCATTAAATATTGTCCATAATTTTAAAACAACTGAATATATTGAAAATGTATTGACATGAGTAAAGAACCTCGACCGCTAGTATTGAATGAGGAAAGAGAACATAATGTATGCAGAGCAACTGAATAAAATATATCGGCTCGTCAAATTAAATATCATAGCACAGTGGTGTTTCACGGCGACCGATGAGAAGAATTTCGAAAGGAATGGTTATACCGTAGTTACAAAAGTCTATGACATCCGAAAATACTTCGTGATGATCAAATAATAGCAGCTGTTTTTTTAAAAATGCAATGGAAAACTGTTGAAGTTATAGCACAGGGACGTCGGGTTGCATATTTTTCCTCACCTAAAAAATTACCTTGCAGGTCAAAAATTTTCAACAATTACTGATGCTTATTTTAGCGAAATTGATAGTTCTGAATTTTATTATGGTAAAGAGACTTTGATTCATCGCCAATGCAAATGTATCTAGGTGGCAGGAGATTATATTGGAAAATAAACGTAAACGAATTTTCATTTCATAATTGAATGTCCACAATATATTGGTGAAAAGAAAATCATCTTTTTCAATCTCACCGAATCCAATACTCACAAAAATTAAATATACGAGCTGGTATTTCAGGCGTTAACATTATTAGTTTTATTTTCATTGGTGGGACGTCAATAACAATCAAATAATTACAATTGTTGGAAACTGAGATCGTATCAGAGATCGTAGATGCGACATATGTACATTCATACGATGCGCCATCCACGTCGATAATTTGTAGGAGTCAAGCTCTGAAGTGACCAATAGCGGATACGTGCAACGAGCAATGAGGTTGCGAAATCAGCAGTGACACCATCTAAGGATGGTGTCGGTAAAATCAACTGTAGTAGTTTCGCTTCATCAATGCTGTATACACATACAGTGTGTATCAGCCAAATGGAATAAATTCGATAATAATTAAATGAAAGGGTGTTCGAAAAAACGCTCGGACATATCGATTGGGATAGATTGCGTAATTTTTTTAAATAAAAAGTTTATATACATTTTGTGTCATTTATTAACATTATCATTTCCAATTTATTATATTTTAAATGCAACACGTTTTAAATTTTTAATTTATGGATTCTTTAGAAAATTCCACACATATATCATATACAATATCCTATACGGTATCTTCGAATATTTCAAAATATTAAATGTTTTCAGAATAATTTGAAAAATTTTTATATTGAAAATAATAACAAGAAAAACATTAATTTCACTGTATGAATGTTCAAAGTGAACATAACGTATGCAGATCAATCTTAAATAAAAATTTATTCGGCTTGTCAACATCTCAATATGACATAATCGCAACTATTATTCGCCTTCTTAAGTCAGCTAAGTCGAGGGGAATGGTTATACCGTAGTTACAAAAGTCTACATCCGATCATACTTCGTGATGATCAAATGAAAACAACATTTTTTTTGCAAAAATTCAATGGAAATCACCTTTTAGGGTTATACACATGGACCAACGGGTTTCCAATTTTTCCTCACCTAAAAAAAATTACCTTGCAGGTCAAAAATTTTCAACAATTAGCTGATGCTTATTTTAGCGAAATTGATTTCCCTGGAGCATTTTTTTATGATAGCAAGAGACAGTATTCACTGGGGGCTAATGCAAATGTATCTAGGTGGCAGGAGATTATATTGGAAAATAAACGTAAACGAATTTTCATTTCATAATTGAATGTCCACAATATATTGGTGAAAAGAAAATCATCTTTTTTTGCGATTTACTCCTTCAATACGCACAAAAATTAAATATAATAATCACTGTTGATCGATTTACCTTTTTCGAGGTGGGACGTTAAAACAATCAAATAATTACAATTGTTGGAAACTGACGCCAGAGATTTGCCAGCTGATGCTGCGTATTCGGACATTTCGGACGCGCTTTCCACGTCAGATAACTGCCGCTTCGACTCTGGAGTGACCAATAGCGGTATCCATGTTTCGAGCAATGAGGTTGCGAAACAGCAAGAAATCCATTTTTGTTGCAGTAAAATCAGCTGTAAACAGCTTTCTTCATCAATGCTGTGTACACATACAATGTGTATCACCCAAATGGAAAAAACCTTTTTCATGCTCAATAATTAAATGAAGGATAGTAAATAAACACTCGGACATATCATATCTTTGTTGCGTATTTTTTTAAATAAAAAGCTTATATACAGATGTGTCATGTATAATTGGTCACTTCAACTTTCTTATTTTAAATGCAACGGCCTGTCAAATATTAAATTTCCGCGTCATTTGTGTCGGTACCACACGTATATCAACTCGGCAATATCCTATAAATCGTTGCTTTTTCGGAAATATTAAATGTTTTCAATCCATTGTTTTGCTTGATAGTGTTTTTAATAAAAAACAAGATCAAAACATTAATTTCACTGTTTAAACAAACTACAAAACAACTGTTACCCAACCTCGATAACTCAGCTGTTTCTGGTAAATAAAAATTTTGACACGTTTCAACATCTCAGGTTGACCGATCTAATCGCAACTATTATTCGCCTTCTTAAGTCAGCTAAGTCGAGGGGTTTAGTTTTGTATACTATGTTACTCTTGACATATCCCCATAAGAAGAAGTCTAATGGCGTTATATCAGGGGATCGTGCTGGCCATTCTATCGATCCTCGCCTAACTATCCACCGATTTGGGAATATTTGGTTGAGGTACTGCCGGTCATTGATTTGGTAATGGGGTGGTGCTCCATCTTGCTGGAACCACATCGTATTTGCTGGAACTTGTGGGTTTGCTAGATCAGGATATAAGTTTATCAAAGCTGACACGAGATTATTTTGAAGCAATGCTAAATAATTGTCGCCATTCAAATTTCCATCAATGAAAAAAGGACCTACGATATGATCTCCAACAATTCCTGCCCAAATATTAACCTTCTCAGGGTATTGCGTATGTTCTTCTCTCATCCAGTGAGGATTTTCCCTGGACCAATAGCGGCAATTTTGACGATTAGCATGACCGTGAAGCGTAAAGGTACACTCATCAGAAAATAAAATATGTTCTAATTGGATCACATTGTTATCTAACATTGTCATCATTTGTTCACAAAAATACGTTCTCCTATCAAAGTCGTCTTCCATGAGCTCCTGAGTCGGTATAATTTTATAGGGATGCATTTTATTTTCTTTTAATGTGCGAGTAATCGATGAACGGCAAACATCGAACATTGACGCTGCTTGTCTACTAGAAGTATGCGGATTTTCTTCAAACTCAAGCACAATATCCAGTTTGGTATCATTACTTACTGCATTCGCAGCTGCTTTTTTTATTTGCCTTACATGTCCAAACTCGCGAAACTGCTTTTCTATTTTACTAATTGTTCCTTGGGATATAGGCGGCAAATTTGGAAATTTCTCATGAAATAAGTGAGCAACTTCCATTTGTGTCAGTGTGTTATCTGCATAACCAATCATCTGCAGAATTGTTATTTTGTGCATTTCTATTAAATGAACCATTTTGCTGAAATGTAGTTAACGAAATTCAAACAGTTATGACACTGACAGCACTATGACACTGATAACACTTTGCTAAGGCAAGGTATTTTAAAACGAAGTACAAGTACAATTAAAGATTTTCACTTAATAGTTCGGTAAACAAACTATTATGTGAAAATCTTATTTTAATTGTAAACAAAATTATTAATCTGAAAACATTTAATATTTCCGAAACAGTCGAAGATAGGTATAAAACATTGTACATAAAATATGTCTGGAATTTTCTAAAGAATCCAAAAATTTAATATTTGATAGGGTGTTGCATTTAAAATAAGAAAGTTGGTATTGACCACTTTTACATGACATACCCTGTATATAAACTTTTTATTTAAAAAAAATACGCAACTAAAAATCCCAATCGACGTGTCCGAGCGTTTTTTCGAACACCCTTCCATTTAATTATTATCGAATTTATTCCATTTGGCTGATACACACTGTATAATGGTGTAAAATATCGCATTGCGTGGACATTACGGACTATTTGGTGGAAAAATATATGTTTTTGATATTCATATATAACTTAGATGCAAGTAAATAATAATGTGATTAACTCGTATTATACAAATAATGTTAAATAATAAATGAACGAGGTAAATATAAGACAAAATACATACATAAAATGAATAAACTAAATAAAATTTGTAAATAATAAGAGAAATATATGTTCAAATTATCCACCACAAAATAGGGTAACATATATAGTTGTCGGCATGTATGAACATGGCAACAACTGTACAATAAAATAAAATAAAAAATAAAACAGATAACTATGAAGTTATAGCTACCATCTACAGTTTGTTAGGATTGATTAGAATCCTTTATAATTCAGAACATTTAGATTTGCTTAAGCTGTTGTAATACACTTTTCTTACATGTGTGGTATCTTTCATGAGCTATTTCAGAAAAAATAATCAGCAACACTCACGAGAGCTTTTTATGCACGACATGCGTCAATCATGGCATTAAAGACAACAATTAATGGGAATAGAAATGCATAGTTATACTTTAAAATAAAATTGGTTTAGAACACATACTTATTTTTAACAATAAGTGCAGTGGTATTGCGTATTTTGTACATTCGCATTTTTCGCAATAAATTACACTGAAACTTAAGACTGTTCTGTTTTTATTATAAAAGTATTCAATACTCTCTTAATTCAATTTCAGTTCTTTATGTATAAGATATTAAATTAACAGAAAAACAATTAGCAAACAAACATCGTTAAAGTGTCCTATTTCTTCTATGTATTTTCTTTTAGAATTATTTTTAACAGTTTAGATTACTGACACGATCTTTGAAATCATTTCTAAAATACGGCTCTCAAAAATATCTAGGCAATTACAAACATCACTGCACTGATTTACAAGTATTATCCGGATTAGAAAATTACGAATTCTTGTGCGCTTTTAAACCAGTGCCACTCGCCGTGAATTGTAATTGCAAATGATGAGATTTCGTTCCAAATCTCACTAATCTTCTCTATAGGCATGTGTTATTGCTAAACCTCTTAATTGTGTTGTAAATCTTGTTTTCGGAAGTAAACGGTATTCTTGTGGCGTTTGGGTTACGCGCTTGTTTTACTTGTAAAAGGGGCCGTAAGCATGACAAATTCTCAAGTTGTGCGCTCATGTTTTCTCTTCGTCCTGCCGCACTGAAATTCGGCCTGTTTTAAAGCCCACACCCCTAAGCAATGTTACGTTGAACATTTATTACAGCTAACTTCGACATAAAACCTTAATAAAATTCGAAAATACTTATAATAGATGAGGATTTTCAGATTTGAAGTGTACGTTTGTCGCTTTACAGCACGTACTTTATGTAAATAATCGAAGAAATCTCATTCTTGAAGAACAGAATGGCAGTTTTGTAATATTCCATTTAAAATACCTTCACCGTACCATTACAATGATATTTATTTTGTAAATCATCCAATAATATTTTTTGTATATCCATCAATTGTACAAATGGATATATCCTATTTAGCAAACTGTTTCTTTAATAGAAGATCTTGCTCCACAGCTTCTTCTATTAGATTCCTCTACTTAACATTTATTAGACGTAATATTAATAAAATTTGTGTTTATCTCAATATTGCTTAGATTACGTAATGAAATGCCTAAGGCAACGTCCATAAAATGGAAATTTTGATGAAATTATTAAGATTGAAAGAGTCT
The DNA here is from genome assembly GCA_031893035.1 of Dermolepida albohirtum. Lineage (NCBI taxonomy): Eukaryota > Metazoa > Arthropoda > Insecta > Coleoptera > Scarabaeidae > Dermolepida > Dermolepida albohirtum. Next base: position 217,503 of record JAVIWB010001525.1, on the reverse strand, counting down.
CTTCATATAAAAACAACACACATCTTTTTAACGGCTAAATTGCTCGATTTCAGGGTACAGCCACTGTTAAAGACAATGTTAAAACTAAAATTCTTTATTTTTATTTGGAAGGCATATTATGTATATTATGCGTTTTATGTAGGCTGTTTCAAATCACGCGGTTTCTTTTAAGAATAAATAAAATATAGATGGCGCACTGAATTTGTCTGGGTATGTGGACATTTAAAAAGTATGATGTATGACATTTACAACAACACGTTCAAATTGTTGAATTATTTTGTGAAAATCTGCGTCCTGTGAAAAGATTTTTCAGACAATTACGCGAATTTTATGGCTTACATAATCGTCCAACTGAAAGCACGAATACTCGAATTATTAAAAAATTTCAAGAGACCGATTCCGTGGAACTTCAAAAAAGTGAAAAATACAGTCGTAGTGGTCGTTCACAAGAAAATATTGGTTTGGTTCGTGAAAGTGTTACTGAAGGCATTGAAATGTCCATTAGACGATGTTCACAACAAGTTGGAGTTAGTGGATCAACAACATAGCTTATTTTACACAAGAATCTTGCTCTAAAGGCATGTAAGGTTCAAATAACACAGGAACTAAAGCCATTAGATCATTTAACACGTCGTTGATTTGTCAATTTTATCAATGAACAACCAGATGATTTTTCTCAAAAAATAATGTTTTCCGATGAGGCACATTTTGAACTTGGTGGCTATATTAATAAACAAAATTGCCGTAGTTGGGGTGAGGAAAATGCAGGAATTATTCATGAGAAATCTATGCATCCTAAACCAGTTACTGTTTGGTGTGCATTATGGTCAGGTGGTGTAATTGGACCTTACTTCTTTGAAAATGTTGCTGGTGAAGCTGTAACTGTTAATGGTGATCGATATCGTCGGATGATAACCGAATTTTTGTGACCTCAATTAATGAATATTGATCTAGAGGATATGTGGTTTCAACAGGATGGCGCTACACCTCACTTTGCACAAGAATCAATTGATTTATTTAGAGAAAAATTTCCTGGACGTGTAATCTCAAGAAACGTTGATATTAATTGGCTACGAAAATCATGTGAGTTGACACTGTTAGACTATTTTCTCTGGGGTTATATGAAAAGTCAGGTTTATAAAAATAATCCACATTCAATTCCTGCTTTGAAAGATGAAATTATTCGTGTCATTGGTGAGATGGAGCCTTAATTATATCAAAATGTCATTGAAAATTTTAACAAAACAGTGGACGTCTGTGGAGCTGCAAGAGGAGGCCATTTGGCAGATATTATTTTTCGCATATGAATGTTAGAACTGATACTTCAATTACCAATAAAAAGTTTTTGAAAGTGAATGCGAATTATGTGTTTTATTCTTTAAAAATACCGCGAAATTTGAAGCACCCTTTGTATGCGGAGCGTACCATTAGTTGTCTTATAATTGTCCTGTAATTAGGTTGTAATGTTTTGGGCAATTAAGTGCCTATTATTGTAGTGAATGCAAATTATGTGTTTTATTTATCATTTAATAAAACCGCGAAATTTGAAACACCCTTTATATTATTATGTGTTTCATGATATTATTGTTTTATGTAATGTCTTTTAGGTAGTAATTATATTTATTTTTTCTTATACGCAAGTCAACGCACATGTGCTAACCGGCTGTAACTTTTGTCGTCGTGTACGCATTGTATGTCAGGGAACCGAGATCGGCCTACCTGAACGGTCGCATCACTGTCGCTGCCGGGTAGTTGCATGACGCTTCCCCAATTGATGCAAGATCGACTGTGTCGAACATTTCCATTCTATTGGGAGTGCATGGGTAACTTGATGCGTTGAACGCGAAGCGGGGTATTTTGATTTGCTTCGTTGCATACGTACTTGAACATATATTTGTGCGTATAGAACGATTGAACTACGCTTCTGTTTATTATGTGAACTGTCTTATTTATACTTGTAGAATACATGCATCACCAGATACAGAACACGTTGATGTTCGAAATAAATTTGTGTATGATATTTTTGTATTTTATTTCAATTAAATAGGGCTCTCAAACTAGGGAGTACCTTAACAGCCACCTCCAATAATTTGGAAGACGTTTAAATTTGTGTAAATATTTCGTATATAGCAGATATTAATTTTTTTTCAACATAATTTGAAGTATGTCATACAGTCTAAAAGATGATGCAAATTAATTTCGAAAAAAATAAGTAACAGAGAATAAGGTACTCTTTATCACCCATTTTTTGTCATTTCTTTTCTTTTATCTATCAAAACTAAAACCGCTTTTACGTAGAAAACGATATTATATAAAAAAATCTGGCTAAACATTAAAAATAATAAGAAAATGGTAATGAATTTTTGCTTGTAATTGATTGATGGACACAGATTATTGTCATTCCATATAAATATCATAACAACAATTGAAATTATTAATTATTTCGATAAGATCACGTTTCAGACATATGTAATTGGATGAATGTGGAGGCTAATTATGAGTACTCACTATAAACATGAACTAACAAAGAATAACTACATGTGGCGATGTCTCGTATTACAGCAACTATATGCACAGAAATATGCATATGATCGTCATTAAACATATATCTCCACATAGTCCTTTTTAATTACGGTACAAAATTTGAAAATATCATTGACGTGAGAAAATAAATCATGACATGACCTTCGATGTTATTATTTAGAATCTAAATAAGAAATTGGACACGAAGCATTTAAATCAGGATTGCAAAATTTATTACCCGTTCTAGATGAACTGATATGTAAGAAGCAATACATTTATTAACGAAGTCAAACTTTACAAAACTTTAATATTTTTAAACACAATGTATGCAATACTAATGAGAGTGGATTTAATCAACATGTATACTCTGATTATATTTTAGCAATAAAAGGACAGAAGGATAGAAAACTATTTACGTAATTCGTTCAAACATTGCTCTTTTTAATACATCATACAATATTTTGACATCCATTTTAGCAGGTGAGCTTGCTTCGACATGATTTTTAATAGTAAAGAAACCATATTGCTTATATTTACGAATACGTACATTTCTTCTTCAATACCTGAAAAGCTCACTTCAAATTCTGTTACTTATTTTTACCTAAAATAATTTACGAAACTCTTTAACATATTCATCGTGTCCGATAATACACAGTTTTCACTAATTTTGTTTTTAATTAATGGACATGATAATTGTTTCACCATAGTTTCACCATACAGGAAGTTTTTTCAGTTGTTTATAGTAGACAGAATTTTAATGTACAGTGTAGATTTATAAGGTAATATTTTTTATAATACATAGTCATGGCAATAAATTAAAAATGTTCGGAAAAGCACAGTCTGGCCGGGATACGAAAATTTTTATTCTCTAAATAGATTTAATAACGGAGATTTATTTAGGTCATATCGTTCATTTATTAAATTATTCGATTTCTAAAGTTTATTAATCTCTAAAAATTCTAATAAATTTAGTTTAGTTTGACCTATGATTATTATTAATTAAATAATTAGCAAACTAAAAATTCTTGCTTTTATTTATGTATGAGCTATTGGGTTCTGATAAACATACATTTGTCGTAAGTTCTTCCTGTTTGACTAACATAAACACTTGTACATACGAGGATAGTTTGACAAGTAGTGAGAATGACACATAGGTGACGTTCTAATTGGTAAACCAAATGGAATGTAATTTAGGTTACCTATTTATATGTTTACATTCCGATATTTAGACAAATCTGTTGATTAGTTTATTTTTGACAGCTCATTGAAAAAGAAGCAACACGTCGTGTTGTTAAAATGGAAAAAGCAGAGTATCGTGCGGTGATTAAATACTTCGTAATTAAGGGTATGAAAGCTACCGAAATAAAAGTTGAGTTACGGGAAGCATTAGGTGAATCTGCTCCATCATCCGCCACAATAAGTAGATGGATAAATGAATTTAAACGTGGTAGAACAAGCTGTGTTGATGAAGCGCGCTCTGGAGCACCCAAATCGTAACTTCTAAGGAAATAATTATAAAAATCCATAATATTATTACGCAAGATCAACCACTCAAAGTGAGAGAGGTAGCAGACATGGTAAACATTTCAACAGAACGCGTACACCACTATTTAACGAAAGAATTGGGCCTTTCCAAGCTTTCGGCAAGATGGGTGCCGCCATTGCTTACGACTGATCAAAAGTTCACTCGTTTACGCATTTCTAATGAGTGTTTGGGCCTTTATAAGCGGAATCCGGTTGATTTTTGTAGGCGATTTTTTACTTGCGATGAAACTTGGATACACTACAGTACACCCGAAACTAAACAACAGTCGAAACAATGGTTAGAACGTGGTTTTGCACCTCCAAAGAAAGCGAAAACCACTTTATCGGCAAACTAGGTTATGGCATCAATTTTTTTGGGATTCAAAGGGCATTTTGCTCATTGATTACCTTCAGAAAGGCGCCACAATAAACGGACAATATTATACAGAAATTCTACAAAAATTAAATGTTGAGATTCGTGCTAAACGGCCAGGAATGGCAAAGAAAAAGATTCTGTTTCACCAAGACAACGCTCCCTCGCATACCAGTACGGTTGCCATGTCCAAAATCCAGTTGCATTTCCAATTAGTACCGCATGCGCCGTATTCGCCTGATCTAGCCTCTTCCGACTTCCACCTTTTCCCAAAATTGAAAACGACACTAGGTGGAAAGAAATTTTCGTCTAACGACGAGCTTATCATCTTCGTAAATGAGTATTTTGCAAGCCTTCCGGAATCGCATTTTAGAGATGGCATAAGGGCATTGGAGCACCATTGGAATAAATGTATTGCTCTTTTAGGAGAATATATTGAAAAATAAAAATTATTTCGTACTTAAAAAATTCGTTTTTCTTTTCCATTCTCACTACTTGTCAAACTACTCTCGTATACTGCATACTAACTCACAAGCTCTGGACTTGCAGTTATTATGAATTTGGTTTAAGTTATTTTTGATGCGTTTGCAACATAGTTCTCCAATTTAATAATCATAGGACCAATATAAGTAATTCTTTATACATATTTACTACTAATATTCTTTTTTGTTTTCGGGTAGACCATTGAAGGAGTTTTGTTGTATATTTTTTGGTTATAATATTATCGTTAACTATTGAGAATTGTAGCCGCCACTATTTGCCATCTGTTTTATTATATTTAATTCTTTTTCGAAATGAATTTTTGCTACAGGTGTGCTAAATAACCTTTGAATCGTATTATTATGTGCTGCTGCCTTGTGTGTGTTGACCTATTATGTATACATAGTTGTATCTTTATATGATCCCTTCTGTGTACTTATTTCTACATTTTCATTTACAGTATCCAAAGCCTGTTCCTCCGCATCTAGTATCCTACGTAGTTTTTGACGGCCACGGTTTTTAAAACTTCAATACAATGTACTACGATCTCTCGAACTGTACACAGTTTGTAAAATTAAATCATATGAAGGGCATCATAGGTTCAAGGACAGCCCTTCACAAATACATTGTAGTTGATAACAGACTGACTTCTGATTTCTAGTATGCATCACCGCATCTACAGCTCTCAGCCTCACGCTTCAGTAGAGGTAGGGCTATAGTTATAAATGAACCAAGAATTTACCAGGGCTGGATCAAGCCATATGTATTTATTAAACAATTCTTCTCTTGAATCTCGTTCTAAATAGAGCTGTCGCGTACTAGTATTATATGCTTAATATTATTACAGCTATTACATGTTATGGAATGCTTGTGTATTTCTTTTCCCATCTGTATAAAGTATTATCAAATTGAATGCAATTTTGGACCATGCACGTTTGTAATAAATCAAGAATTTAATATTTAATTACTGCAATTGTATTATTTTTATATAAAGGGGCATTTATCAAACTAACATAATCTTCTGATGGAACGCTGGGGGATAAGCGTTTGATGTCGCTAATTTTGTTTAAATATAAATTCATACGCTTGTTTGATGTGAATTTTGTGTGTTCATCCATTAAACTAATTAGTTTTATATAAAGAACAGGACGAACTTTCTACAAACGTATATCACGAACAAATTGACCTAAACGACTATCGATTATCAAATCTGTTTCGAGAATATAAAGTTTAGTAGACCAGAAGTGTTTTTTCCAACATTTCTAACATATCATTTTAGTTAGTTCCTACGATTTCGTAATTCAATTATGCAAGTTTGATCGCGTATCGAAAATTGTTTTACCTTGGATGTGCTGTTATACCCACAATATTCGCCGAATCTTGCGCTTTCGGGCTTCCACTTGTTTCGTTCTCTTCAAAACTAATTGCGTGGTGTAACATTCAACTCACATGAGGCTGTGAATCAGCACCATGTATAATTTCTCGCCTACGAAGATAGGTTCTTCGACGAACGGGGAGTTAAAAAGCTCACCGAAAGATGACAACAGATATTCGACTAAAACGAGTGATATGTAATTAATTGATCTGTTTCTTTTTGTATTATTAATATCAAAGACAGAAAAAGTATCATAACTTATCCGAAAGTCCAATACTATCCTTAGAGGATAAAGATTTACGTTTTTGTTATAGTTCACATCCTGTATCTTCAATACAAACAAAGTTACTCATAGAGCTAGAGAGAATGGGCATGCGGTATAAAACAGAAGAAGTTATGAAGTTAAGTTCATAAAGTTCTTTACTTTTATTCAATATACATACATACATGGACGCTCAATTAATAAATGAAAAAATATTATAAATATAGATTTCATAACTATAATAAAATACTCATATCGTAAACAGTCTCATATAAAACGATTTAGTATTACGGCTATAAAGGGTTTTCCAATAAGGACTTGACAACTTTTTTTCAAAATAAAATGCAGACTATTTGAGATATTTCAAAAACTTTATTATTGGGTTGAAGTACAATCCAAACATTTATGAATGGAACTCGACTTCGTTCATATGGCCACTGCGGGCACGTTCGCAGCGGTCGATTCATTGGACCCAATTTTCGATGACTCGGCCACACAATTCGGCCGAAACGGCTGCTATTTCGCGTTCAATGTTGGCTCTGAGCTCTTCCAACGTTGTCGGCTTGTTGGCATAGACCAATGACTTGACGTAGCACCAAAGAAAAAGTCTAGAGGCGTTAAATCGCACGAACGAGGCGGCCAATCGACTGGTCCATTTCTTGAGATAACACGCTCATCAAATTTACTCTTCAATAAATCGATTGTAACGTGTGCTGTGTGGCTTGTGGCACCGTCCTGCTGAAACCACATGTTATCTAAGTCCATATCTTCCAATTCTGGCCAAAAATAATCGGTCATCATGGCGCGATAACGATTACCATTCACAGTAACGTGACGATCATTATCGTCGACGAAAAAATATGGCCCTATGACGCCGCCGGCATGCAAGCCGCAGCAAACAGTTATTTTTTGTGGATAAAGTGGTGTTTCATGAAGCACATGTGGATTTTCACCCGACCAATAACGCATATTTTGCTTATTGACGAACCCATTGAGAAAATGATTTTGCGATGAAATTGATCATCTTGGCGCATCTTTTCCAGAGCCCAATCGGAGAAAGTACCTCGCTTCAAATGGTCCATCGGCTTCAATTCTTGAGTCAGCTTGATCTTGCATGGGTGTAAACCAAGATCCTTAAGCAAAATTCGCCATAAAGTGGTCTGGGCGATGGCCAACTCTTGAGAACGCCGTGGAATTGACTGATTTGGATCATTTGCTACGGACGTTTCAACGGCAGCGATGTTTTCGATACTTCGACCAACCCGTTGTCTGACTGGCACGGCAACATCAAACAACGAATATGTAGACTCAAATTTTTGCACTAAACTTGTTACTGCCTGTCTACTAGGGCGAGAATTACCACCGAAAATCGGAGTTAACGCTCTTAATGTAGCGGTCACCGACTCCGAGTTTCTGTAGTAAATTTTTATAATTTGCAGACGTTCTTCGTTCGTGTACTTTACCATGATGAAAATGTTAAGTTTACTGAATAAATTGACAGGGACAGTTCGATGATTAGTGAAAGGGTGCGTTCACAAATTGAATTAAAAATTGTCAAGTCCCTATTGGAAAACCCTTTATTTTACCTTCGGAACAAATATATTATTATTTTACTTTAGAATATGATAAAAAAGTTGAACATTTTACAAGGAAATTAATGTCGCATATTGTAAACTAACAGTTAAGGCCTTATTACATTTTCACCGCTTTGTAAACATTTCAGTAAATTGACAATGGAAGAACTACAATAATAGTATTGTATCATAAGCATAGACCAGTCTTTTATGTTAATCTAATAGGTTAAAACATGAATAACAGAAAACGAGTATTGTATGTATTTTTCTTGTAATCGCGTCTTTACTTTGATTTTGCAACTTGGAGCCACTAGCTTCTCTATAAAGTCATCTGCATTTTTATCATATGATAAAGTAAGGCCTGACCTAGAGATGGCAGTAGTTGCTTTACAAATATCATTGTATTAGAAAGTACACAATCTATAAAGCGTACGTTTCAAGCTTGAAGACGCCACGTTGTTTAGTATTTGTTTGGCAGCAATCAATATTGAACGTTTTCAGTGAATTTGTAAAAGTGGAGAAAATCAATAAAAAAGGCCTGCCCAAGCGAGCTGCCATCAGATATAGTCCAGAAATGGCACAAAGCGATTGGATCAAAAAATTTCAAAAAATGCGGTATATCGCATATTATCTAAAAATTTGGACATAAGAAAGCTGTGTGCAAGATGGGTACCGCGTTTGCTCACACTCGAGCAAAAACAGTGTCGTGAAGATGTTTGAATTGAGTGTTTAGCGAAGTTTCATAGCAACAAAGCAGAATTTTTACGCCGTTTCATAACCATAGATGAAACATGGGACCATCACTTCACACTCGAGACAAAATAACAATCAAAACAGTGGATTCAAAAGCGAGAACCGGCTCCAAAGAAAGCGAAGACCATTTCATCCGCAGACAAGGTCATGACATCGGTTTTTTGGGATGCGCGTGGAATAATTTTCATTGACTGTCTTGAAAAAGGAAAAACTGTCAACGACGAGTATTATGCAAACTTATTGCAACGCTCGAGCGAAGAAATCACGCAAAAACAGCCACATTTGGCTAAGAAGAAAGTGTTGTTTCATCAGGACAATACACCGGCTCGTAAATCCGTTATTGTAATGGCCGAAATTAATGAATTAAAGTTTGAATTGCTACCTTATGCACCCTATTCGCGAGATTTAACCCCCCCCCCCCCCCCGAATTATTTTCTGTTCCTAAACTTGAAGAAATGGCTCAGTGGTCAAAGATTTTTCAACGATGAAGAAGTGATGTCGGCGATTAATGGCTATTTTGAAAAACAAGACAGTTCTTATTATAAAAAGGGTATCGAACTTATTGAACATCGCTGGGAAAAGTGTACAGAGTTGAAACGAGATTATGTTGAAAAATAAATATATTTCTTTCCAAACTTTTTGTGTTTTCTTGGTTGGGTCGGTACTTCTGGGACCACCCTCGTAATTGCTTTGAAGGCAAAATGTAATCATAAATTATACTGAAAGTTGAATATTTGATTGTAGTTACAAAATCTATATTTATATGTATGTTCTTTTAATAATAATAATGTATTTTTTCTTTATGTTAATAAGCATTTTCGCTAGATTTAAAATGTATATAATTATGTTTTAAATATTTTTTCATTACGAATTAGTTCTAGTTTGTAACAAGTTTAAAAGCTTGAAGTAAATATATAGATTTTAATTTTGAAACGTAACAATTTTTGCAAAAACATATACCTCCAACAAATATATTTTTATTAATATTATATTTTGATATATTTATTATGTATATTATGTAAATTATCCCGATACATATACATTTTACTGTTGACAACTCTGCTGCGTTACATGGCTTTACTTGTAACTGTACCCTGTCGAATTGAACCCCAAAACATATTACTGCAATGTGTACATTCAACCTAAGACAAAAGCAAGCGAATGAAATTTTTTAATTAATACTTTACTATGTACACCCATTATTACTTTCTCCCCCTCTTGCATCTCTGACTTCAAAAAGTGGATGAAAATAATTATAATCGTCTAAAGTATAAGTCCTTCCTTTAATTTTATGATATGATATGACCTACTTCACGAAAGTTTGTTACACCATATGGTGCATCATTTTTATTTCACCCCGCATTTCAGGGATTCACTGATGTAAATTTTCAGCGCGATTACTCTGTTTGTAGAACTTGAAAAATTTCACAGTCTAAATGATTGCATTTGTTGTTTTTCTGAATAACTCAGCCGTGAACTCAATTGTACACTTCAAATGGCATATACAAAGACTAATTAAATTATACCTAACTTGCGCGCACATTTATTCTATACTTATACTATGATAATAGTAATAATATAATAGTTTATTTTAATCAGATACGCAAATATTGGCGATTGTAATAGATAATGTTAACTTTGCAACATATGAATATACGTATAAGAATTCTAATATTTGCTGATTTGATTAGTTCTAAATATGTTATATAATAACACTTTATTTAAATTTTATTTGTGGATGATTTGAAAAGAAACGCGTATTATCTTATAATAATAATAGTTTCTTTCCATATATATATATATATATATATATATATATATATATTAATAAGGACTGTATAATCGACCGTACTCGTAGTATCTTAAACGTAAATAGCTATTATCAGGTGTATCAGTCTGTTGAACAAAGGCTCAAACAATATCAGTTTTCAATACTCTATATTTCGCTGCCAAACCTTTGCAGCTTCCTCAGGAGTGTGAACTAAAAAGAGACATACACTGGCTAATTCAAAATAATCGTATATATAACTTTCAATTTTAATTTTAAAATACATCGTAAAATAGAATAATTGAATTTTGTTGAGTGGTTGAGTTTTATTTATATATTTTGACAATATATTTACCCTGACAGTTTTTTATCCGGTCGCTATTTCTATTGTAGACAGTAACTTGAAAATCTTATGTCAGCGAAAAAATGGAATTAACTCGCGAACATTTTCTTGCAATTATTTTTCATAACTTTCGGCGTTGATTATCTCAACAAGAATGCATCGACGAGCTGAATTCTTTATATGGTGATGAAGCACCATCGAAAACTACCTTTCCTTGGTATAGTGAATTCAGACTTGGACGGCGTTCTTTGAACAATGAATTTCGTTAAGCTCGTCCCACAAATGCAGTGTCTGAATTGATAATGCAAGACCGTTATGTGACATACCGTGAGATCGAGGCATCTCTAGGTATTAGTAACACCAGCGTGCACAAGATCCTGTTTGAACATTTAGCCGTTAAGAAGCTGTGTTCCCGTTGGGTACCATATAATTTGACAACCGCACAAAAAAGGACTCGTGTCGATTGATATCCACAAGTGCACAAAAAATACAATGCCGGTGCTTCAAAAAACATTTATAAAGTCGTCACAGGTGATGAATCTTCAATCTAGACGTATAAACCCGATAGTAAACAGCAGTCTGCTGTGTGGATATTCCAAGATGAGCCAAAACCAACAAAAGTTGTTCGCGCTCGAAGCACATCAAAAAAATGGTCACCTGGTTTTTCGGAAAAACCGGTCGCATTGCAACCGTGCTTTTAGAGAGTTGTTGAACGATCAATTCTAAATAGTACACAACTATTTGTTTGCCAAAAGTTTTTGAAACCAAACTGAAAACAACAGATCATTCTCCACCATGACAATGCGAGCTCTCGCAGGTCGGCTTAATCAATTGAATATTTGACCGGGCAAAACATTGTATTGTTGATCCATTCGCCGTACAGCCCTGATATAGCACCAAATTTAATCTAATAGTCCATGCTATCTGCTTCTGGGTTTCCGGGCTGGAACCGCGTCACTAGTATATCTGCCGACGTTTCGTACCCATTTGTATGGGACATCTTCAGGGCTGAACTACTGCACTGAAACTGAGTATATCTGCCGACGTTTCGTACCCATTTGTATGGGACATCTTCAGGGCTGAACTACTGCACTGAAACTCAGTTTCAGTGCAGTAGTTCAGCCCTGAAGATGTCCCATACAAATGGGTACGAAACGTCGGCAGATATACTAGTGACGCGGTTCCAGCCCGGAAACCCAGAAGCAGATAGCATGGACTATTAGATTAAATTTGGTGCTATATCAGGGCTGTACGGCGAATGGATCAACAATACAATGTTTTGCCCGGTCAAATATTCAATTGATTAAGCCGACCTGCGAGAGCTCGCATTGTCATGGTGGAGAATGATCTGTTGTTTTCAGTTTGGTTTCAAAAACTTTTGGCAAACAAATAGTTGTGTACCATTCAGAATTGATCGTTCAACAACTCTCTAAAAGCACGGTTGCAACGCGACCGGTTTTTCCGAAAAACCAGGTGACCATTTGTTTTGATGTGCTTCGAGCGCGAACAACTTTTGTTGGTTTTGGCTCATCTTGGAATATCCACACAGCAGACTGCTGTTTACTATCGGGTTTATACGTCTAGATTGAAGATTCATCACCTGTGAAGACTTTATAAATGTTTTTTGAAGCACCGGCATTGTATTTTTTGTGCACTTGTGGATATCAATCGACACGAGTCCTTTTTTGTGCGGTTGTCAAATTATATGGTACCCAACGGGAACACAGCTCCTTAACGGCTAAATGTTCAAACAGGATCTTGTGCACGCTGGTATTACTAATACCTAGAGATGCCTCGATCTCACGGTATGTCACATAACGGTCTTGCATTATCAATTCAGACACTGCATTTGTGGGACGAGCTTAACGAAATTCATTGTTCAAAGAACGCCGTCCAAGTCTGAATTCACTATACCAAGGAAAGGTAGTTTTCGATGGTGCTTCATCACCCTATAAAGAATTCAGCTCGCCGATGCATTCTTGTTGAGATAATCAACGCCGAAAGTTATGAAAAATAATTGCAAGAAAATGTTTGTGAGTTTCCATTTTTTTCGCTGACATAAAATGTTCAAGTTACTGTCTATAATAGAAATAGCGACCGGATAAAAAAACTGTCAGGGTAAATATATTGTCAAAATATATAAATAAAACTCAACCACTCAACAAAATTCAATTATTCTATTTTACGATGTATTTTAAAATTAAAATTGAAAGTTATTTATACGATTATTTAGAATTAGCCAGTGTATGACTCCTTTTAGTTCACACTCCTGAGGAAGCTGCAAAGGTTTGGCAGCGAAATATAGAGTATTGAAAACTGATATTGTTTGAGCCTTTGTTCAACAGACTGATACACCTGATAATAGCTATTTACGTTTAAGATACTACGAGTACGGTCGATTATACAGTCTTTATTAATATATATATATATATATGGAAAGAAACTATTATTATTATAAGATACGCGTTTCTTTTCAAATCATCCACAAATAAAATTTAAATAAAGTGTTATTATATAACATATTTAGAACTAATCAAATCAGCAAATATTAGAATTCTTATACGTATATTCATATGTTGCAAAGTTAACATTATCTATTACAATCGCCAATATTTGCGTATCTGATTAATATTGTATAAACTATTATGTTATTACTATTATCATAGTATAAGTATAGAATAAGTGTGCCCGCAAGTTAGGTATAATTTAATTAGTCTTTGTATATGCCATTTGAAGTGTACAATTGAGTTCACGGCTGAGTTATTCAGAAAAACAACAAATGCAATCATTTAGACTGTGAAATTTTTCAAGTTCTACAAACAGAGTAATCGCGCTGAAAATTTACATCAGTGAATCCCTGAAATGCGGGTGAAATAAAAATGATGCACCATATGGTGTAACAAACTTTCGTGAAGTAGGTCATATCATATCATAAAATTAAAGGAAGGACTTATACTTTAGACAATTATAATTATTTTCATCCACTTTTTGAAGTCAGAGATGCAGGAGGGGGAGAAAGTAATAATGGGTGTACTTAGTAAAGTATTAATTAAAAAATTTCATTCGCTTGCTTCTGTCTTAGGTTGAATGTACACATTGCAGTAATATGTTTTGGGGTTCAATTCGAAAGGGTACAGTTACAAGTAAAGCCATGTAACACAGCCAGAGTTGTCAACAGTAAAATGTATATGTATCGGGATAATTCACATAATATACATAATAAATATATCAAAATATAATATTAGATAAAAATATATTTGTTGGAGGTATATGTTTTTGCAAAAATTGTTACGTTTCAAAATTAAAATCTATATATTTACTTCAAGCTTTTAAACTTGTTACAAACTAGAACTAATTCGTAATGAAAAAATATTTAAAACACAATTATATACATTTTAAATCTAGCGAAAATGCTTATTAACATAAAGAAAAAATACATTATTATTATTAAAAGAAGATACATATAAATATAGATTTTGTAACTACAATCAAATATTCAACTTTCAGTATAATTTATGATTACATTTTGCCTTCAAAGCAATTACGAGGGTGGTCCCAGAAGTACCGACCCAACCAAGAAAACGCAAAAATTTTGGAAAGAAATATATTTATTTTTCAACATAATCTCTTCTAAGCTCTATACACTTTTTCCAGCGATGTTCAAAAAGTTCTATACCTTTTTTATAATAAGAACTGTCTTGTTCCTCAAAATAGCCATTAAATGCCGACATAACTTCTTTATCGTTGAAAAATCTTTGACCACTGAGCCATTTCTTCAAGTTTAGGAACAGAAAATAATTCGGGGGGGGGGGGGTTAAATCTCGCGAATAGGGTGCATAAGGTAGCAATTCAAACTTTAATTCATTAATTTTGGCCATTACAATAACGGATTTACGAGTCGGTGTATTGTCCTGATGAAACAACACTTTCTTCTTAGCCAAATGTGGCTGTTTTTGCGTGATTTCTTCGCTCGAGCGTTGCAATAAGTTTGCATAATACTCGTCGTTGACAGTTTCCAGTTTCCAGCCCGGAAACCCAGAAGCAGATAGCATGGACCACGACCGCGGAAGTCTACGTACCAAATTAATCTAATAGTATTTTGTACAGATATGAAATTTATTTTATAAAATTTTAAGAATAATTAGTACACGCGATCAACAAAATACTAAATATACTTTTAAGAGTCAATTAATTTTTTTTTTACATTTGCAATTTAATCTTCTCTAAATAGCTGCTTTTTCTTGCTTTTTATGCTTCCTTCTATGTTAAATTATATTACAACAGATAATATTACAGTCTATATGTACATATGCCATTAAACTCTTCAGAATTAAAATTTTAATAAAGTGTGTTGACAATAGGGATTTTACGTAGATAGTGTTTTAGAGTACTTAGGTTGTTGATTAGATCCTCTAAATTTATGCTAAATTCGAGTACGTAAAATACCCGGTCGATTAAACATAGATGTAGGAGCTAGCGCAGAGGGAATGGGATTCCAAGTTAGCTCGAGGAAACGTTTCTACCACGGTGAAAATGCGCACAGTCCTAAACGTTTTAATTAAAATTTTGCACATTGTTCGCTACATTTAGTCCGCCGAAACTAGTAATTTAGTTTCGAATTGCGGCTTCGGTTTATGTAGTGAAAATGTTATTATTCGAAAAGGATTATTTCTCTATTCTGGTGCAGTTAAAACGTACCTAATAATAATTACTATTATTATAATAACCGTATCGCAATGATTACATTTCCTGGAGAATAAAGACACAAGGAAGGATAGAAACACAAAGAAAAAACAATTCACCATTGTCCTTTATGTACCTCTATCACTTAAATCAAATTGTTATCGCTTCAAAGCTGCTTGTTCTTGTAATGTGGAACAGCCTCATGACCATTAATAATATTAGTTAAGCGAGAAAAGAGACTTAATACTTGTATCAAATTAACAGGACAATTTTAGTGATCCAAAAATGTAAATATTCGTCGCTAATTATCCACGAAAAAAAGTTTTCTCATGACATTTTTTTTGTAAAGGCTGGCATGGCCTGTTAACTCGATATTAAGTTAACAGAATACCATAGTAAAAACCATGAAAAAGTACAGGTATAACTAGGAAATGGATTTCAGGATTTTTCACTTTTTGCCGCAAACTTCTATATACCACAGACTGTAAAATAAAATTAAAACTTCGCAGTGGCTTGTTACGTTAATATCAACTCGACAGGTCACCATAGAAAAAATCATGAAGGAATAGAGGTGCAACTATTAAATCCATTTCAGAAGTTACCATTTTTTGACGTAAACAATCTAGGCTCTGCAGATTGCAAAATATATTCCTTAAAATAGGCTTACCAACTGGATATCAAATTGGCAGACCAGCATAGCAAAAACTACGAAATCTGTTTCAGAATTTGCCGCTTTTCCTGTAAACGATCTATGTCCCATAGATTGCAAAATAATTTTCTTTAAAGTAGTAGCGTACTAACTTATATCAACTTGAAGACTAGCATAGTAAAAACCATGAAGGAAGAGTGGTATATCTGCGAAATCTACTTTAGCTGCTTTTTACTGTAAACAATTTATTCCCCGCAGTTTGAAAAATAAATTTTTTTTTACGTAAACGTTTCATCTATGTCCCATAGATTGCAAAATAATTTTCTTTAAAGTAGTAGCGTACTAACTTATATCAACTTGAAGACTAGCATAGCAAAAACCATGAAGGAAGAGTGGTATATCTGCGAAATCTACTTTAGCTGCTTTTTACTGTAAACAATTTATTCCCCGCAGTTTGAAAACTAAATTTTTTTTTACGGTGGCCTACTAACTTGATGTCAGTTTGCCAGGCTAGCATAGCAAAAACCATGAATCAATACAGGTAGAATTACGCAATCGGTTTCAAAGTTTACTACTTTTTGCCAAAGATGATCTATATAACACAGATTGGAACAATTTTTTTTAAATACGCACTAGCCTACTTACTTGATATCAATTTTGAAAAAAAATATTAATTGTTAGTTCGAAGAAAGTGAATTGGAGCGCGATGCAAGAATACTGGAAGAAATAAGAAATACTGCCAATGTAAAATATAGTAACTCAACTAGCATTTTAGTCACTTATTAGTAATGCAGCGAGAATATTTATCAAATATTTAGAAAATATTAAAGTAAAAGATTACTTCAAGAACTAATACCTAATATCTTTGAGTCAAATAAAAAAATATTTTGACCAGATGCAACACATTATTATCTCAATGTATTTTTGTCTTGAATAAAATCAATTTGTTGTTCATAGTGAAATTATAATTTATTAGTGAGAAAACTTCTTTAGTATGAGGAGGAAAGTTGGCCTATTAAAACAAAAAAATAGTACATTCAGTATATAAAGTGGTGAAGGAACTGTACGTCCATCTCTCGGATAGAAATGCAAGCACTTTGCACTTTAATCGCCATTGAGAACATATATTGAATAAGAAAATAGTGATATGGGCATATCAATGGCTAAATTGCCAAATAAAGTGTACTACTACCTTACCCATGTCAGGTAGTCTGCGTTTATCTATAAGTTTTGTTTGTCAACAAGTTATAGGTACCTGGTGGATATTATAATCTCTCGAATAGAAGCGAAAACCCACGGTCATTAAGAAGATGGCGAAATGGTGAAGGATGTTATTTTTGTTCATCCACGTGTGCGAACACAAACAAATACGTAGTTGTTTCACTTCGGAATTCTAGAACTCAAATAGTAAAGTATTCTAAGCAAACTTACTTGGTTGTTTCTCTACATGTTTTTGCACGTATGCGAACATAAATACGTATCTATTTCTTTTCGAAATTCTGTTAAGTCAACCAGAAAATAATATTGAATAAATTTTCGATCTTTATTAAAAGAACAACATTGGTTCTATATTATGAAATTCTTATAATTTTGTATAGTAAATATTTGTACTTTTTCTGAAGTAAAACAGTTTTACATTTTAGAAGTATTTTCTCTCTGCATCACTTTGTTTATTTAACTAATTATAGATTAATTCAACTTATGTGTATGTCTTCTAATAGTTTTTTGAATTAAGAAATAAGCAAGAAAATAAATTGAAAATATATACATATAACATAAGTATCATAATAACTCGATACACGTATATTTGCAATAAAGTAACATTCAAATAAATAATGCTTATTTATAATTTATCACAGAGTGCAATATTAATTTAATAATTATGAGAAATATTTGAACGAATAAAATATCCAACGTATACATGTTTAAAGGCAAAGATAAACGATACAATTTTTACGATACTACACTCTAATTCTAGGAAATACATTTACTAAAGACAGATGGCTGTCCAAAAAAACTATCAGTGATTTACTCTCTGAATAGTAACAAATAATGAGGTCGATAAAACAGAATTTAACTCTAAAATTATAAAGCAAGATTAATTACTGAATTTAATAAGTTAGCAGGGAGAAAAAAAATTAGTCAAAAACTACTTTCAAAGACCAATATTCTCCAAACTTGGGTGCAATTAATTCGAGAGAAAAGCTAGTTAACAAAATTAGTGCTATTAAGAAGAGAATCTTCACACATAGGAAAAGAATTTCGTGAAATACAAATAACAATTAAAGACTTTAGCCCTGCTACGTCGTGATTTCGAAAAGTTTTTTAGTCTGTTTTTCTTCCGCCATGAAAATGGTATTCATGAAATATAAAGTAGGCACAAAAAAAACCTTAAATATTCGTGAAAAGGAAAGCAACAGAAAGTAATACTCGTCGATAAATGTATACGAGAAAAAATTCTTACCTTTTAACGAAGTTTCTTTTTCCTGAAAATATAAAACTACACATGCTCGTGAAAAAGAATGAATGCCATCATACAGTTCCTCACAAATGAGCAAGGCAGTTAAATTTTTCGGATATATACAAATTTAGTAGTAGAAGGCTTATTACTAACTTCACAAAAGGAAACGTCTTTAATAATTAGATATTTCCCAATTGCATATTTCACGATGCAGGTCCAAAAGCAAGAGCCCGAACATTTAAAGGCACAAATATAAACTCAAATGAAAAGAATTGTTACGACAAAGATGATGCGAATCGTAAGATCGTCTGTGCAATACGATCAAAAATATGTTTGATCAAATGCGGCCTTCACAGAGTTAAAGGTAACCAACACAGACAGGAAATTAATTATGACACGATTAAAAATAATACAATAGTAACAATGAAAGAAAAGCTATGACCGAGATTAATGTTGACAAAATTAATAACTTTATAAAGAAAATATGATAAGCTAACACAAAATTTAATTAAGGTGTTTGAGGCATATAGCACGTAATATATATATATATATATATATATATGCGATGTAACAGTATAAAATTGTATTATAATTTTACTATAATTTTTGCTAGTAGTAGAGCTCGCAAGGAGAATCTAATTTAATACTTTTTACATAGCTAAAAATATATTTTGAATAAAATACAAAGACTCAATTACATTTTAATACGAATGCTTTTGCCTTTTAAATACAAAATCCTATATTTTTGTTATATTCCGTAACACTCTAATTCCCCAATTACGTACGCATCGTCGTGGAATATTATCAGGCAGTTCAGGGAAATATACATGCGAAATACGCACCTCTCTATTTGTTTAGATAATTATTAGGTATCAAAAATTCTTTCATATAGAATCCGTATAATAAATAATTAGAAATTGCTGCTACGTAAATACATATATTTTAATGAATCTAAAGAATATCATTTTTATCTGAGCATGAAAAGATAAACGTGAAATTCAAAATTGTTCCAAGCCAACCCCGCTTACAAAAGTATTTTGCAAATGAATGTGTTTTTTGGTAACGCTATAGTTAAAGATTTTTTAAATCTTAGATTAACTGTAAGGGTATATAGACCACCCAAACTATATAGATACATAATCATGGCCAATAGTACTAAGTGATTTCCGTGGTGAATATGAGATGTAGTCATTAATAAATGGACAGTACAGAGAATTGAAGCCAACAGACCATCATTTGGGTTACATTTTTGCTGATTGGGTTCATTTGAAACTGGACGAAGATGAGCATTTTTATCAAAGAATTGTGTTTAATGATGAAGCTCATTTCTGGTTAAACGGCTACGTCGATAAGCAAAATTGCCGTATTTGTAGCGAAGACAATCCTCGAGCCTTTAACGAATCACCATTACATCTATTAAAATTGACTGTTTGGTGCAGTTCCTTATTCCTCTCGAAATGAGGAAGGAGCTGCTGTTACGGTGAATAGCGAGCGCTATCGAGTCATGCTGACTGAATTTTTGTTTCCAAAAATTAATCAGCTAAACATCGGCGACATTTGGTTCCAACAAGACGGCACAACTTGCCATACAGCGCGCTTAACAATCAATTTATTGCAAAATCGATTTAGTGACAATTTTATTTCCAGACATAGTCCTGTTCACTGGTACCCTCGTTCGTGCGATTTAACGCCCCTGGATTACTTTTTATGGGGCTATGTTAAGTCATTGGTTTATGCCGACAAACCAGCAACTCTTGAAGCATTGCAAGCCAATATTCAAGCCACCATTGAAGCCATACGGCCAGATTTATTGGAAAAGGTAGTCAAAAAATTGGACTGATGGAATGGACCATGTAACTCGTAGCCGCGGCGGACAAATGCCGGAAATCATATTTAAAAAATAAATGCCATGAAATTTTATTTTATCTACGAGATTATAATCCAAAAAAATTTCATTCCAACAATATTTCTGTCTTGTATTATCATTTTAAGTTCTCAAGCTCTTAAAAAAGCACCCTATAAAATGGTATGGTGAGTTTGGTTTCCGCATATTATTATGCTATCTATGAAGTATACATATTGGTAGTAGCAATTTATTCAATATCTTCATAGAACGATCATTTATTTCTATCCAATTCTGTAAGCAACTAAATTTAAAATGTGCTTCTATTCTAATGAACAATTTTTATTTTTTATTTACTCATTGAAATTATACATATCTTATATGTAACAAAACGCGCTATTCAATCCAATTTCGTCATTAAAACTATGATGTAATAGTTGTAGCACGCTTATGTCAGCACTGTGGTTGACGTATAAAATTTACGATTTATATTAAAGACTTTAACCGTTTTTTCATAATTTGTATTGAGCTTGTTAATTTTGCATATGTATTCCTGTGTTTATTTAATTCATTTACTGTATGTGTACATATCTCAAACGTTAACATTTATTCAACTGAATAGGTCCATAGCGCCTCTGCATAATGTCGTAGTTTGCAAGTTACTCATATCGACAGATACATGCGTCGATACAAATTTTACCGATGGGAATATGAACTCAACAATGCTCTTCATTCGAATTTGGAGCTGTCGTCACCATGTGGCTATTTTGGACGGCGAACCTCGGTATATAGACACAATACGAGATGGCAGACAGTTTCTCTTGTAAATGGGGGCTGCAACATGAGCAATAATAAAAGAAATGGCAAATAGCCATGTGGTACAAAAATCGAAAACGTTGTCCCTGTTGCTGCGGAGAAAGATCTATAATTCGGGGTTAAACGCATGTGCTAATGATAGGTACTTACACGTTATGTATATTCATATAGTAAATCTGTCTACTATAATCGGACTTGTATATAAAGCGCGTACGAGAACGTTAAAATGTCTTTTGGAGCAAAAAAAAATATTTATTTGCAAAGAAGCAATTTACACTCACATATATATATATATATATATATATATATATATATATATATGTATATGTAGATATATACACATTTGACGGCATGAGTAGATTCCTATTAAGAACTGATATATGTATACGCGGAGTTGTACCCATTTCTCAGACGGTCTTAGTATTGTACTTCATATAATGTATGTAAAAATACATAGTTGAATTTGATGAAGCCTGTGGTTGATTGACTTGATCAATAAGGTTGATATATAACCCCTTTCCACATTAACTTTTATAAATTCTGTATACGCATTTCGACAACCAAGTTGTCATCATCAACCGCAGACAATTTCAAAGTGTCGCACCTGGTAAAACACGGCGAAAAACAACCGCACGAAAATCAAACTCCGTACGCGATCCACATATATATATTAACTTAAACTAACTAACTATACTAACTTAAACTAACATGCACTACATTGAAAAAGGTTATTATGGCGGTACCATAATAATAAAAGGTTATTATGGTACCACCATAATAACCTTTTTCAATGTAGTGCATGTTAGTTTAAGTAAAAGTAATTTTTTAAATTGTGAAACAAACACAGTGTACATCTTGGTTTTGAACGGTGTGGATCGCGTACGGAGTTTGATTTTCGTGCGGTTGTTTTTCGCCGTGTTTTACCAGGTGCGACACTTTGAAATTGTCTGCTGATGATGACAACTTGGTTGTCGAAATGCGTATACAGAATTTATAAAAGTTAATGTGGAAAGGGGTTATATATCAACCTTATTGATCAAGTAAAAATACATGTACAATATATGCGATGGTTATTAAAGCCGAGAAATATTGGATTATGTTTTAAGGTATCGAAAAATATTTAAGTTCGGTTTTATATAAATATTTATATTTTACAATAATAAATGTATTAAAGTATTACAAAATTTCTAATTAGAAATTCAAGAATACATTTAAAAATCGAAGAATATGATATTTTATTATTTAAGGAAATTTATATCCAAATTGGCCAAATTCTGAAGGCAAAATAAGTCACATATTAATTAAACAAAATGAATAGTAAACGTATGCATTTGACTATAGTGAAATAAAACGACATTTTAAGTACAGTATTTTATTGGCCTCGTATTTTTATTATTAAATTATAATGCTTAATACTGAAGACTTAACCAAACGTTATACATATTATATTTGAAGAAGTAATCTCTTTGAATAATTCTTCATTATTTAAAATTTCTTCTTTAAACTTACAGCTAATTATAACTGATAATAGAATACATAATACATACAAATACATACAGAATCCAGTCCTTTTATACCTTTCGGTGTAGGGTACATTCTCACTTCCACACGCTCTGCGGTCCATTATCACTCTCATTTCTGAGTAGGTTCGGTTCTCACTTCACCTACACTCAGTTTGATTGTCACTTTCTCATCTCGCTGTGCTTGTTTGCCCATATGCGCGAACTCTGTCCATTTCCTTTTGTCTCGCGCCAATATCGAGCCTCTTACCAGTTTTTCTTTTTCTTCCTTAGTATTTTCTCCACTGTCTCGTCCCAGCTTCTCATTGGTCTTCCTCCCTGTCGCTTTATATTTGTCTCTGCTTGCCATATCTTTTTTGTTTGTCTGTTAGGTCCCATTCTGATTGAATGACCAAACCATCTCATTTGTTGTTTTTCTATTGAGCTCTTTATTGATTCAAGTTCCAACATTTCTCTTATTATCTCATTACTCATTTGCTCTCTTCTTGTGTCTCCCACTATTCCTCTCAAGAACTTCATTTCCGTTGCTTATACTTTCGACTCTTGTTTCTTCGTGAGGGTTCAGTTTTCACATCCAAAAGTCAATATGGGTTTAAAGATCGTTTTGAATACCGTTAATTTTGTTTTTATGTTTATTTCTTTTTTGCTGATAAGTGCTTTATTCAGCGCATAGTACACTTTGTTTGCTCCTTCAATTCTATAGTGTATTTCTGCTTCATTTTTTCCATGTGTACCCACCACTATCCATAGTCTCGCTGCGTTCTATTTATTTATTTATTTCTGTTCAAATGCACCCACGTATATATATTTATATATTTTTATTCAAATTAATACTATTTCAAATTTTAGTATTTATATTTCTAATAGTAGATACTATTGCACTTTAACTAACACCTTTAATTACTTTGTGGTAAGGCTCGAACACCGAGTAATTTATCGACAACCGACCGCTCCACTTGCCGTCCAAAAATAACCCTGAAAATACATAATTAAGATATAAAATATACATATTTGTTGTAGTATTGCATAATAATTATGTACATTTAGACATTTTACTTTGAATTATTTATGTAAAATAAGAGAAGCATGTCCTTTTTATTCAAGTTATTAAAATTACAATTTTGCTGTATAATTTTACTTATGGTTTATTTAACTGCAAATTTGATTAACGAAGACCTCTTTAATCACAATACTTTAATATATTGAACGTCGACCAAATACATATTACTAGTTTTGCTTTTAAACGAGTTGGATTGTTGATTTGAAATTGATTACGTAACCATAAATAAATGTCTGCAAAAACGTTGAATGTTTACTTATGCATTACGGTAGACGGCTCATAAATTTTTGGTCACTATTTGTTGTTTTGATTCTTGATTTACATTTATAATAAAAGTTATTACATATTCTCTATCAAGCATTACTTTCCTATTCGATCATTTGTGGATTTCATTATTAGTTTGTTGAACCGTATTTGTGCAAATTTTAGATATAATAACCTTTAACATCATTTTGTCCCCATAACTTTCATCTCCGATGTGCTTACTGTATTATACTTCCTATATTCCCTAGATATGTTCCGTTGAGTTGAATATATAATGATAAGGTAGCAGTCGTAGAACTGTGTATGATATCTTTCTGCTAACATATCAGCTCATATTTTCTTTCTGGCTTATTACTAAATTATAAAGTGTAGCAAGCAAACAATTCTTTTCTAAGTGCATGCCACTTAAATAAGTCTAATAACTTGCTCTTTATTGAATTATTTGCAGCTGATATATTATGATTAATTATTCACCCTCTTTTGAGTTTTGTTCCAAGAATTCTTAGGACATTTATCATATAAAATGCTAAAATGCTTTCTTTAATTGCTTCTATCCATTTCACCATGATGACCAGAATTATTTCTATTTGAAGAAAACCAATGTGACACCTTTTATGAAACCACTATATGTATTTGCATGAAAGACTATGAACTTTAAAGGAAAGCAATCTTATATTTGAAGTGTAGTGATCGAATACAATTGAATTAAACCAAGACATTTTGCAAATTTCATGATTTCTTTATAAAATTCAATACTGAAAATAACTTGCAAAAACAAAATTGTTTCATGTCTTATATAGGCTTGCCGCCAATTACTAAAAAGAAGGTAACTAAAAGTAAACCTAAAACAC
Source organism: Dermolepida albohirtum (assembly GCA_031893035.1). Classification (NCBI taxonomy): domain Eukaryota; kingdom Metazoa; phylum Arthropoda; class Insecta; order Coleoptera; family Scarabaeidae; genus Dermolepida; species Dermolepida albohirtum. The sequence continues at coordinate 192,381 of JAVIWB010001525.1, read as the reverse complement.
AGCAAAGGTTTTATAAATGATAAAATGGAATACCGATAATTTCGAAATATACTACATACATATTATGACTATTCTAGAAAATTGTGTACACATCTCTACACTTATCCACTTTTATCCAAATTGTCTCAATGACTCTTGTAACTCCAAAAATATCAAGTATTTAGACAATCATGTGGTTTTAAAAATAATTGCAATAGCTTGCTCGATTTATTTAAAATACATAAAAGAATCTTTGTGGAATAGAGAATTTTGTAAAAAGAAGAAACGCAAATTACATCTGTGTAAAAGTATTATTACGCCAAAAAATTGCAAGAGAAATATTGTAATTACGTAGGAAATTTATTCATCATAACAGTACACTTACCTTAATATTTATAATCTTTTTTTTTGATTTTTAATAACTTATTCACCATTTCTGATATTATTTTAGAGACTATGTTCTTCCAAATATTATTAAATAAAAGCATTTAAATAAGAAATTCATAATTTTTCAGAAGTATGTGCTTAATATTTTTTTATTATATATAAGCTTTTAATAAAGCAGAATAATAAACAGAAAAGATTCAGAAAATTGAGTGTCCTTTGTCGTCGAGGAATTTTACTACGAATAAATATATAAAGGAATTCGGTTTCGGTCGAATGGAAACAAGAAGAATGCGGTCAATAAATCCAAGCTAAAATCACAGAACCATCAAACTAGAATACACGCACATACACATAAAAATACGTGCACATACACACATACCCTACAAGAAAGAACAACATCGACCAACCAAGCATAAACTTCGGACGTCAAACGCGCAGGCAAATACTTGATTTCTTTATTGATTCTCTTTTTGCTGTCCCATTCCATCCCTTGCCATTCACTTGTATGGCGCTGAAAAAAAAAAGTATAGAAAAAAATCGAAACTTTCCAATGAAAATTTCATGCGAGAATTGGTAGATTCGTAAACGGCGGAAGTGGAGAGTGAAAGAAAAAGAAAAAGAAGTACGATCCGGGAAGCAAAACAGAAGGGAAACCGGAGCAATATGATTTATCATTCGTGCTCTACTTTCTTGTACAGCCGGTTCCTCGTTTAGTACATTTGTTTCCTTGTTATGACATATTAAATAAAATTTCTTACTGAGAAAACGCGAACAATTATTGCACCGGCGCGCGGTCATTCAAAATTAATGACTTGTTAATAATTTATTTCACACTTTGGTATCGTTTAAATTGTGAAGCGAAAGCTCATTGTGGCGGAAATTAAGTTACTCTGTTACTACTCAGTAATTTTAATGGGACTTAATTAACGAATAAGATTTTTCTTTTTGAGTATGATTTACATCAAATCTCAACACAAGTATAGTGTTTCCTTCTCAGTATTTTTAAACACTACATACATTAATTGCTAGTTTCTGATGATCTCTAATGAAAAATTGGTAATTTAAAAACTAAGTAACAGTGTATGAAAAAAATTCAAATATATTGTTTGAACACTTTAAGCATCTATACTTATTTGTACAATGTTTTCTTGATTTAATACAACCTCTATTAAGGACAACAACTATTCTAATCGTTGTAGATTGCGCACGACCACCCAAAAATATAAAAAACATGCAAAGCAGTATCCTGGTGAATATAGCAGATTTATAATGCCTGGCATACGAATAAAAATTTATTTTGCCGTATCAAAGTTTCTACGATCTATGATTTTAGGCTTCAAATTATCATTTTAAAAATCTACAAATTCTAAGTAAACAGAATATATTGTCACTTTCAAAAAATATCTTCAAGAGAATATAAGCTGTTCTGTATGTTTGTTAATGAATATTTTCTGGACAAACGCTGTTTACCAGTAAAGGAACTATAAGTATGTCATATGGGGAATTACAATTCTAGTCTAAGGTTGATGATGGTGTGTCATGATTAGGTATCTGTATTTATTTATCCACTCAACAAATCGATATATATATTTTATAATTATAAGGTGTATAGAGCATAATATTACGAGGAATATAGACATACACTGTCGCTCGTAAGTATTTGCTCACACTTGTTTCATTACAGTTTCTATAGAAAAACTGTATTTCAAAATTTATTTCTGTAATAAGAAATAGTTTCATAGTAAACATTAAAATCTATAAAAGCTTATTCAAAAATAATTATTCGACTACCCTATTATTCACAATGAATAATAATAAAATATCCAAGCAGAATAATTGTACTTAAGGGCTTAGATCTCTCAATTCTTGGAAATTTTCGACTGTTATAATTTTCTTTTAAGGTAGGGTGTTATTGTAAACTATTAAATATTTATACTTGGGTATTTTGGCAAAATTGCAGTTAGTTTTTATGAGGTGCTCATAGTGATAAATCGTGTGTTTCGAAAAAGTTCAACTGGTTAGAAATGCCTAGACGGAAAGAATTGAGTGTAGAAACACGATCGTTTATAATCGTATACCATAAAACTGGCAAAAGCAACAGCGAAAGTGACACAGAACTTAAATTAAATCAGTCCACCGTGGGTTACATCATCAAAAAACACCGCGAATGTGAAAGTGTGTTGAGCAGAACTCGAAAAGGCAGACTAAGATCAACAACCTCAGCAGAAAATCTTGCGAAATCACAGCATAAATGAATGCTGTTCTTCGAAAAACCCATAAATGTTTCCACAGTTAAACGGCTATTAAAAGAAGCCGGTCTTTATAGACGAATTGCAATGAGAAAGCCGCTTCAACGCAAGCAAAACAAGCAAAAACGTTTAAAGTGGGCACGCGGTCACCAAAATTAGACCATACAAGACTGGAATAAAGTATTGTGGACCTACGTATCCAAATTCGAGGTTTTCGGTTCACGAAAACGTGCTTTCGTGAGGGGGTCTGTGGGTGAGCATGCCCGAGAACGCATAGCCCCTACTGTTAAGCACGGTGTAGGTTCAGTCATGATATGGGGTTGCTTTCCTGGATCAAATGTAGGCGATCTCGTAAAGTCGAAGGTATACTAAAATAAGAACAGTGTAAGTGCGTATTAGAGGAGAAGGCAATTCCTTCTGGAATTAAAATTTCGGGACAGAATTTTATCTTGGGACAAGGTAATGACCCGAAACACACTTCCAAACAATGTCGGGAAAATTTGCAGAAATTGGAGAACGAGGGAACCATAAGAGTTTCGGCGTGGCCTTCCCAGAGCCTTGATTTAAATTCCATCGAATCGCTGTGGGAAGAATTTGACCGTGAGGTGAGAAAGTCGGCCCCACATCTGCTTTTAATATGTGGAAGAACCTACAAAAAGCATGGGGTAAAATAAAACCTGAGACAATGCGAAAATTAATAAAAAGAATGCCCCGATTGTTTGCTGCATCGATTAAATATTATGGAGGGTATATAGACGAGTCTAAAATTTAGGTAAATACGAGGGTAGCCGATTATATTTCGGGAATAACAAAGAAAAAAAAATGTTCGTTATCGAGAATAGCTTCATTGATTTTCAAAATATTCTCCTTGAAAATAAATGCACTTTAGCATTCGTTTAAACCAATCCGAAAAGCAACGCTGCAACTGTGAATGCGGTATCTCGAAAATATGAGTTTAGAATGCCTCAACTGCCTCTTCAGGCTTAGAAAACCGTTGACAACGAAGTTTATCCTTCACGCGTGAGAACAAAAAAAGTCACAGGGTGCTAGATCAGAGCTGTACAGCGGATGACTCATCAATTCAATGTTTTGCCATGTCAAATATTCAATTGCTCGAACCGACCTGTGAGAGGTCGCATTGTCATGGTGGAGAATAATATGGTGTTTTCAGTTTGTTTTACTTATTTCTTCAAAAACTTTTGACAAACAAATAGTTATATACCATTCGGAATTTCTAAAGGCACGGTTGCAACGTGACCGGTTTTTCCGAAAAAAACAGGCGACCGTTTTGATGTGCTTCGAGCGCTAACAACTTTTGTTGTCAAATTATGTGGTAACGGCTAAATGCTCATGCAAGAACTTATGCACGCTGGTGTTACTAATACTTAGAGATACCTCGATCTCACGGTATGTCGCATGACGGTTTTGCATTATCAATTCAGACACTGCATTAATATTTTCCGACACAACATTTATGGGACGACTTCCACGAAATTCATCGTCCAAAGAACGTCGTTCAAGTTTGAATTCACTGTATCAACGATATACTGTAGTTTTCAATTGGGCTTCATCACCATATAAAGAATTCAGTTCGTTGATGCATTCTTGTTAAGATAATCCACGCCGAAAATTATGAAATATAATTGCACCAAAATGTTCCCGAGATAATTCCATTTTTTCGCTGATATAAAATTTTCGAGTTACTGTCAACAATAGAAATAGCGACCGCATAATAAAACTGTCAAGGTAAATATATTTTCAAAAATGACACACGTCACAATGCAATTATCAGATCGGAGGCAACACTAACAGTGTTGTCAGTTCCCGAAATATAAACGGCTACCCTCGCATATTATACAATTTATTTTAGATGTAAAAATATATATTTTTCATTTATGTAAATAATAAAAAGATAGTATTTCAATTTTTATTTTTGTTACAAATTGTAGGTTAAATGCAAGTGACCAAATACTTATGAGCGATAGTGTATATATAACATACAAAGTGTGTGATAAAGATTGAAAAAAACATTCTGTTTCTACACTTATTTAACTAATGCCATAAAATAGACAATTCTTGAAATTATGTCACGTACGTACGCTTTCAGAAAATAGGTCGACAAAAAGAGCAACCTTATGTAAAACTATAAAGCAAAGACTTATTAGATTAAGATGAGATAAATAAAAAATATTACCAGCATTTATTTATGCCTAAACTCAAAATTTTAAATTTCACATGTTGCAGAATACAATCATAATTTTGCTAAAAGAAGGGTATATACGATTTCTATTTTATATTGCAAATTATATATCTTCCATTATGCAATAATATATATATGATACAATAATACAAAATTACGAGAAGATAAATATTCTCTTATCTTACAAACGATTGCAAGGTGCGAAAGATATCAAAATGTCGATCTAAATTATTATCTGTTATATCAATAAACAACTTGAGGCAAAAAATCAATATATAAATTGAAGTTGAATTTGAGTCAAGATGTGCACTGTCACAGTGCACATCTTGGTTTTCATCGGTGCGGATCGCGTACGGAGTTTATTATTCGTACAATTTTCGCCGTGTTTTACCAGGTGCGACACTTTGAAATTATCTGCTGATGATGACAACTTAGTTGTCGAAATGCGTATACAGAATTTTACAAATAGTTAATTGTGGAAAAGGGGTTATATATCAACCTTATTGATCAAGTCAATCAACCACAGGCTCCATCAAATTCAACTTCATTAATACTGCTATGAATAATCGGATAACCATGAAATGAAAAGAAGAATCTATCCTCAAACTTAATATTTTAATTAAAGTTTAGATTTCATGTTCTGCCTTGGAAAATACCCAGGATATACTAGACAAGTCTTCAAATATAACAGATAGCGAATGCCAGGAAAAGAATTCAGTAGATTTTATGAACGTATTCTTATCAAAAATTTTCGCACGTCAGTTGAATACAACATTCTGAATTTCACCTATCATTTAATATACATTTTTAATATTAGTGCTTTAAATAATTTGTCCATATTGAAGTTCTCGGATGTTTTGCGTATTTTTAATTGTAAAATTAAAAATAAGTGAAACACGTCTAACGGATATTATTCTTTACTTATTTATACAGCACACAAAAAGAAGCTAATAAACAAAATTTATTTTGATAGATAGTTTGAAATTTTAAATCATCTAGTTTTAAACAAAATATTTTGCAGGTGTTGGCCACCGTTCTCAATGTATTGACGAAGACGATTTCTGTATCTTTGTTCTATATGTTGCAATATGTCCATCGAAATTCAGGATATATTGTACTGAATAACATTTTTCGACCGAAGCAGGTTTGTAGAGTGATATTCAAAAATCTCCGCCTAGAGGAAACATTGCCCTCAAAACTGTCATGGATTCTCAGGCTATATATACAGTAGCACTATTCTGCTGGATGCAGAATTACCTATTGCCTAGATCCATTTCTTCAAGCCCTAATTCGGAAAAGTTTTAAACAATGTTCGCATACCGTCGTAAATTGATAATAGCTGCTTAATTATCTTCCTCAAAGAAGAACGGCCAATAACTCCAATTCTCAACCACGCACACCATACTGTCATCTTAAGGTTATTACCACTCCAATAGCGCATATTCTGCTTGTTGGACATCCGAATAAGAGAAAATTATCTCGTCACTAAAGAAGACAAATGTGTCGAAAGGTAAGTTTCCAATAAAATTACGCATACCATTATTCTGTTCTGGAAATTACGTGGTGACAATTCTTTAACAACCAGTTTGTAGGGTTGAGATGAAGAATTCAACGTAGTAGATGATTGGATATTCCTAAATGTGGTTTGCAAATTCCAAAATGGACAGTAGAACTGCCTTTACATTTTTTGGCGTCGTTATGGTTCGCAGTAGTCTTAGAAAACTTACCACCACATTCCTGCTTATCCTGAAGCTCCCTATCCACAAAACAATTTCCGGTCAGGAACCGGACTTCTGAGTTGAATTCCGAGTGAGTACAAAACGAGCTTTTCATCTCCACATAGGTACGATTATTGGCAAAATAAGTTTCGGTCTCAAATACGTGCTGTGCCTTCATACAGCTTATGTTTTCTGCAGAGGGGTACAAGGCAAAAACTTTCATGAGTGCAGAGTTCGAGCGCTCCTACAACCTTCTCTTTCTTCACAAGAAACAAATTCCTGCGCCCCAACCTGTACTTCGAGTATTCTCTTCCATCATGAAATAGATGTAGACAACTTAAGTTTCTCTTTTATGGTGAAGGCGTAACTGAGTCATAGGTTTATTCGACTTGTTACGATCACGGGGCAACGATGTATGTATGGTGAACAGTGTAGTATATATGGTGTGTGTAATGGATTTGTTACACCTAGCCGTCGTAAGAGGGGACAGAAGGCGAGAAACAATTTCTTAAAATCACACTGCCCAGAAAAGGTTCAAACTATTGGCTTCTCTAAATAAGCTTATGAAATCCAGCAGTCTCATATACGTTATCCTGGCGTCAATACACAAATTATAATACAATAATACATAAAGCTGTCTCTTATATACTTTAATAACAAATTTAATTAGTATGATTGTAAATTATATAAATTAATAACAAGAGCCACATAAACGTATAAATCATATTCGTAAATAAAACAGGAATTACACTGGAATACGCATTTAAATGTGATATTATATCCTGACAATCTGAAGTTAGTAGTCGAAAATTGGAACGACTTATGAACACATAAATTACAACAAACATATTTAATGTGCAAACTAACTCAGCAGAATGTAAAACTAAAATTAAGAGATAATTAATAAGACTCTAACCTATATTGTACTTGCTCGATAATCTTATAACAGACGAAACTGGTCACAGTTAATATATAGTGTAGTGTGAAATTTAAACAAAGTGCTTTATTTATTTCTTATTTCTTCTATTTAATCCTTAGTCAAATTAAATTTTTGTTCAAACACAAGTAATTAGATTGGAAATATTAGTAAACGACAATAAGATCAAAAATGAACGAGCGCAAGTGAAATTAAATACCCCGGCAACATTCGCTATCTTTAGACATATTTTATTATATGGTTTATAGCATCAGCCCATTGGATATACGTGACAAACTGCTAACTTAGGAAGATAGTTTGACAAGTAGTGAGAATGGAAAAGAAAAACGAATTTTTTAAATACGAAATAATTTTTATTTTTCAAGATATTCTCCTAAAAGAGCAATACATTTATTCCAACGGTGTTCCAATGCCCTTATGCTATCTCTAAAATGCGATTCCGGAAGGCTTGCAAAATGCCCATTTACGAAGATGATAAGATCGTCGTTAGACGAAAATTTCTTTCCACCTAGTGACGTTTTCAATTTTGGAAAAAGGTGGAAGTCGTAAGGGGCTAGATCCGGCGAAGAAGGCGCATGCGGTACTAATTGGAAATCCAACTCGTGGATTTTGGACATCGCAACTGTGCTGGTATGCGAGGGAGCGTTGTCTTGGTGAAACAGAATCTTTTTCTTTGCCATTCCTGGCCGTTTAGCACGAATCTCAACATTTAATTTTTGTAGAAGTTCTGCATAGTATTGTCCGTTTATTGTGGCACCTTTCTGAAAGTAACCAATGAGCTAAACGCCCTGTGAATCCCAAAAAATTGATGCCATCACCTTGTTTGCTGATAAAGTGGTTTTCGCTTTCTTTGGAGTTGCAGAACCACGTTCTAACCATTGTTTCGACTGTTGTTTAGTTTCGAGTGTACTATAGGGTATCCAAGTTTCATCGCAAGTAACAAATCGCCTACAAAAATCAACCGGGTTCCGCTCATAAAGGTCCAATCACTCATTGGAAATGCGCAAACGAGTGAACTTTTGATCAGTGCTAAGCAATCGCGGCACCCATCTTGCCGAAAGTTTGGAAAGGCCCAATTCTTTCGTTAAAATGTGGTGTGCGCGTTCTGTTGAAACGTTTATCATGTCTGCTATCTCTATCACTTTGAGTTGTCGATCTTGCGTAATAATATTATTGATTTTTATAACCATTTGCTTAGAAGTCACGATTTTGGGTGCTCCAGAGCGCGCTTCATCGACACAACTTGTTCTACCACGTTTAAATTCATTTATTCATCTATTTATTGTGGCGGATGATGGAGCCGATTCACCTAATGTTTCTCGTAACTCATCTTTTATTTCGGTAGCTTTCATACCCTTAATTACGAAGTATTTAGTCGCCGCACGATACTCTGCTTTTTACATTTTAAGAAAACGACGTATTGCTTCTTTTTCAATCAGCTGTCAGAAATAAACTAATCTACCGATTTATCTAAATATCGGAATGTAAACATATAAATAGCCAGCCTAAATTACAGTGCATTTTTTTTACCAATTAGAGCCCCACCTATGTGTCATTCTCACTACTTGTCAATCTATCCTCGTATAAGTTCTTCAACATGTATTGACGTACTCAGCACTGTTCTGGCGCATTGCAGTCAAAGCACATATCGAAACCTTGGAAATAGGGACAAAATATTTGACATGAAAAGGGGTGGGATATATGAATATTCAGTGGTTAGTCGACTGCTTCAACGAGAAGATCGTTTTTGAAGAGTAAACCAGGTTCTCTGATTTAACAATTATACTGATTAACAAGACAATTCGCATGATGGTGAATGATACCTGACGCTGACGCATTGCAGAAGGATTTCCAGGAATACCTGGGGGCAGTCTAGAGGAAACGAAGAATTTAGGTGGCACACACGTCCAAAGCACAACTTGCCTCAATCGAACAAAAGTTAATAGATAGTTGTAGTAGCTAAATATACATGTGTCTAAGATTATTACAAGAACTCTCAAGAACAATAGAAAAAAAATGTAGAAGCATGATTTTACGGGAAGAGAAACTCGAAAGCATTGTCATCCAAATTTGTTGCATGTAAGCCGAAATTTCAGAAGCGTTTAATCCTTTGAAAATTAAGATCGTATTACATTTGAATTACATTTTATGACTCTCCACTAGTTACTTACGCTGCCGACTTTCAAAATCGTATATCTGAAATTAACTAGACTAATCTGACAATAAAAAATAAAAGGTGGAATAAGAACGTGATGCAAAGTATCGCAAAGGAAACAACGATACTGATATTTGAGGCAGGCTTGCTGTCAAATCACCATTACATTAACTAATAATTAATTAATAACTAATTGGTAATTAACTATGAACAGTAACTAATTAAGAAAACACAAGCTTTCTGGCAAAATATTACTTGTTTTCTTGTTTTTGCTTGGAACTGGTTACATTTCGTTCACCGATTATTCAAGCTTTTTTATTGTTTTAAAAGAGTAAGCTTTATAATTTGTGTTTATTACACTGTTCGGAATGCATTCGTTTCAGTGTTCACATCCTCATTTAACTAAAATCTCTTCTAGCAAAGTTTCCAGGTTCAGGTTGAAGAAAACGAAAAACTCCGAGAGTGTCCAATCTGCCGAATAAGCTGGATCCGGATGCAGATCCCCTGAATTTTTGCCACTGGAACAGTCGAAGTGTGAACATGTACAATATTTTCAAGAAAAATCAGTGGGGCCCTTTACGTTCTAATGCATCGTGCAGTTAATTTAAAAGGGATGCATAGCATGCATCCCTGTTGTGGTTTTATATTTTTGGAAATAATCAATAAGAGAAAAACCCTATTACAATCCGAGAAAACATAACCATAACCTTCGCGATTGAGTACGATCTTCGCCTTTGCCTTTGCCGATGGTGATTTCATTTTGGAAGTATAATTGTATCCAAATTTTATTAACAGCTAATATTCGGCACCAAAAGCCTTCATTAAATCGACAGCTGAAATGCTACATTCGAGTGCTTGGTCAACAACCAGTCAACAATCCACCTTGCACATAATTTTTTCTTGCTCAATTCGCAAAATTTAAACTACTAATCTATATGAAATATGCAGAGCTTCTGCTACTTGGAGTAATTTTATCCGACGATTAGCTGATACTACATTATGCAATTGTTTAATAATTTCTGAAATACTCCAGTCTCTTAGGCGTCTACTATGTTGTACTGATCCATGCAAGGTTAAACTTAGTTATCCATCGTCTTATAATTGCAATCCATGACAATTGAACTCGAAGACAGGCTTCAGCTCAGCATGTATATGGTATTCTATTCTCTAATAGTGGCAATTATCAGGCAATTTATATCGCAATCGCATATAGGAAATTAAAACATTCGAATACATGTACATAGACTTTCTGCAGTGAAAAATTACTACACTTGACAAGATATAGTTAAATAAACGTTGCTTATAGTCAAATATTCTACAGATTGATTTGAAAAAGCACTTAATTCTTATTTGTATTGGGCCGAAACAGTCTTTTCACAAATGGAAGAATAGTGCGTGATATCTACAGTAGACATTAAACTATTATCAATTATTATTTGCTTAAATACCTTTTTGTTTGTTAAGAAGGTACAAATGCTTTACAATAATTTTTTTTTGTTTCAAGTTTATGGAATTAAAACATATCTTGACAATTGAATTTTATAAATTCTATATGGCAATAAATCGCTAACATACAGAAGTATGTATGTAGATACGCCTATAACAAGTTTGTGTAGATAGCTGGCAATCAGATAATTAGAAAGTCTGGAACTAAATACGGCACGAAAACAAGAGGAACTATGTTACAACAAAATTTAACATTAATATGTATATCAGTAAAAGTGGATTAACTATCAAATGAACAATTAAAAAAGGTAGAGCAACAATCAAAATTCATTTAACAAAAGTATTTTAACAATCATGTTTTTAGTTACAAATCACCCAAGAAGAAATTATTGAGGAAAGATTAACTACCTATGTATATTACTATGTAAAATTTATATCTTGAACGTGAAAAATATTATATTCAGGTAAAGAGGATAGGAAAAATAAAGAAAATGCATGTGTTTGTTGTTCGGTGTGATATTTTGTCTTTCGTAGGACAGTGAAAGTGGCTCTACTAGCTATTAATTGGTTTGTCTGTAGAATACTTGAACTTGTGGAACTGTATCTTTGTTTTCAATGCGCGTGTCTCAAGAGCAAGGAAAACGATTGTTCAGTGTATGTGGCGTGCAACAGCTCTGAATCAGTTTTTAATGGTAGAGGAGAATGTGACTAACACATTGAAATCTACCTAACCTGTAAAACTGCTAATATTAATTTTAAACTAAATCTTGATATGCATTTGCAAAATATTGTATTTATTATATTGTATATGTACATATATTATTTGTTTAACAAATCAAATGTATTTCAAAAGGGAAAAGCAACAGAATGTGTACAAATCCAATGCACAGTAACTACAATTTATTAAAAATATAACCGGCTGATAGCTTAGTTGTAGGACATCGGCTTATCACGCCGGGAGTTCGAATCCTTTGACCTGCTGTCCGGGAAGGTTTCTCGTGGTTTCCCTTTCTCTTTTAAGCGAATGCTAACAGATAAATATATTAAGTCGTACTACGAGCCCGGATGTAATAAGAACACCTAGTAAAGCCCCCTTTATTTAGCGTTAAGCTATTGGGTAGTAGTAGTATTTCTAGTATTAGCTTTTTTGAAATTCCTCTCAAAAAAGTTACAGTTTTCATAAATAATAATTGCTGATATACTATTAGTAATATTAGTGGTATCGTAATAAGTACTGGTAACGGGAAATTAACTATAGTTAAATAGATATTTAAATGGTAACTTTAGTTTATTTTTTATTCAGATCCAATTAATTTTGTGGTATATTCATAAACACCGATACTTGCCCGGATACTAAACTTCTACAAATGTCTTTAAGTATAGTTTAAGTCCTCATTCACTATTAGTTACCTGGAGTAATTATCATTCCTACTTAATAATTTAATATTATTTATATATTATTATTTGTTAGAGCTACGTTCTATTTTCAAACTTTTAAACACTTAATCATGCTATATAGTCCTATTACACTATGTTTAAATCTACTCGTTCCAGTCAAATTACTTATCTTTTTCTTGCTACTTGATATTTGTTACTCAGCTGTATCGAATACTCTAGAAATGAATTAGTATAAGTCATATAAATCATACCTGTATATTACAATACCCTATATCTTACGATTGGGCTTTCTTTTACTGTTTTTAGTTTTCCATGTAAGGTCATGTGTTTACCTCATAATTTCTTCTTGTTAAGTAGAAACTGCTGTTACATATCATTTTAAAACTTTTTGCTACCAATCTTTCTTTTCAACGTGGTGTTGTGGTTATTGTTGTTATCTTAAAAATTTGTCAATAACAGATCTTATTTCAAGTTCATATTTTGCAATTGCTATTGGTACCACGAAGCGTATCCTTTGTGTTTTTTGTACTTTTTTTAATGTCGTTCTATTGTATACAGATACACGCACGTCCTACTTTAGGGTTGAAAACGTTACCACGATTCACTGCTTTGCCTTTAGGAACACTAGATGACTATGTTTTTTTGTTCGATTTTACATTACAATTTTTCAGGATACTAAATATCTAGTGGAGCCTCCTTTAGATAATATAACCAGATTTCTTTATGAATTATAGCGAAGTAATCGAGACCGTATTTATATAGAATTGTCTGAATTTCGTAGTATTAATGATCATCGATTCAAAAGAGCAGCTAGTATTACCAATTAGTATCACCTGTAAGTATCAGCTGTTAATGCTTTGTAAAGAGAGTTTCTTCGATGTCAATGTGAGGTTATTCACACTAACACATTGATGTAACTTGAATAGAACGGAAGATACCTCAAAACTCTATTAGAGTAGACATTATGCTTCAAGTAGAGCTAAACAAACGCTTTTTGCTAAAAGTCACTCCCTTTTTGGAGTTAAATACGTCTAAAATGGAGGAAGTAAAATTTCCTCCGTGAATATCTGTAAAGCGGAAAATTTGAGCGGGATTACCGTTTATTTCCTAAAGTTTTTAGACAATAGCAAAGTGAAGAAATACTATTACCTTAAAATAAAAGAAAATTATTAAACATTAAAATGTAGATTAGCAAATATTCTTTTTGTACTCGCTAATCGCAAAATACTGCTTAGCCGACAACTAAGGCTGAGAAACGAGTGCTTTCGCAGTAGCATACGGCTCAGCTACTATCAATATTAAAATAATAATTTTTTTTACTTACTACTTTAGTTTTTTTTGTGTTGTTGATGTAGAGTGACACAAAAATTCGCTAAAGTATTGTGTCATTAGTATGCCTTCCACTGCTGACTCAATCTTGTTCCTATGGAGAGGTGAAAATATGTTGGTGTATTTGGAAAAGGAGCGTTCTGCGTCTAATTATATGATGTTCGCGAATTTAAAAAGGACGTTCGCGTCATATTCGCACTGGTTTTCACTTAAACTCTTGCGTATACGCACTATAGTTTGAAAATAGGGATTCTTATTTATAACCGCCCACAATTTATCGCTTGTTAATCTTTCTACACTATCTGTTAGATTTCGTAACGAAGTTTTGAGGTAATATACTATATTTAGCGTTTCATGTAACGACAGCATGGTCTTCTCTAATTTGAGCATCGTATCTAAAAGAATTGAATAATTTTCTGAAATTTGCTCGATTTCAGTATGGATTTCGATATCTGAAACCAGTTGCTGACATACTGAAATTTAAATTTAAGAAACAAGATTTAATAACGTGTAAAAATTTCTCGTAATATAAAACAGCTTTAAGCCACGTTCTCCATCTCGTCAATACCGGCTGTAGTGGCTGAGGAATGTCTGAATAAGCCTGTTTAAACTCATGAGTGCGGTATGGAAATTTAATAAAAACTACAATATTTTGGTACAAAGTATAAATTGGTCTACTTTTACATATCTGTTTCTAATAAATTCAGCTACAATATGACAGAGAGATTACATGAAGCAATTGAGGATAAGATTGTTTTAGTAACTTTCCAGCTTTAACCATACTCGAACTCTCATCTGTAACCGATATTACAAGTTGGCTTGCCGATATACTGAACTTCCCAAAGGTATGTTTTATAGTTTCTAATATTCTTTTCACCTTCGTCTTCTGCAATATTTTACTTCGTAAAAGAAGGGCCAAGGAAATCTCACCGCTTTTCAAAGTGCGCACTAACACATTTAAAATACTATTCTTTCTTGCATCCGTTGTTGCATCTAGTGTCAGCCATATTTCTTGATCTTCTAACTTTGCTTTTATTTGATCCGTAATCGTGATTTGCACCCGAGGAAAATTATTCTGTAATTGATCTCTTGTTGGCAATCTCCATTCCGAAACGTATTTCCCCCAAAAGTTTCGAAATTCTTCTTTGTCTACAATATTTTCTGGAATGTTGCACACGCTTAACATAAAAATAGAATCATATAGAAATTTATAAAATGGTACATCATGTTGCGCATTTAACTGGTGTGATTTGCTATTAACATGTCTTTTACACACAAAAATATTGTTCGGTAAAATGTTGATATTGCAAACAATGCATCTAATAATAGTGCCTATGTATTCTAATGTCGAAGATCGGTTAAGAAATCTATTAACACTCGTCGAACATAACAAAGCACGCCCTCGATTTGCCATCATCAATCTAATCCGGCATTCATACAGATACCATATCCATATGAATCTCGACTTCGAGTATATCCGACCGCTTTCGAAATATATCATCGCCACCAATGAATGCGCACTCGTTTCTGCAGACTTACCGATAACAAATCTTCGCCGTGGTTGCTCAATAATGTAGCTGAACTTCTCGGAAAATAATCACTTGTATATAATGGAGTATCCAATTTTAAGGATTCAATAATTTGTAGTAGTATTTCGTCTAGTGGATTCAATCCTATGGGAAAATTCGAGTTTACCATTGAGGCAAATTTCTGACTGTACAACCTGTATGTTCAAATTTGTATATTCAATAAGCAGTGAAATGCAGTTGTTTTCGGTAATTGCAAATTTTCTTTTAATGTAAAAATATTACATCAGTTTTAATAAAGTTAACATCAAACAAAGACAAAATATTGCAATACTTATCAGCGTATATCCTGAATACTCTCCTTACTAACACTGCTTAATATTCATTGAAATACACAAAATTTTAATATGTAAATGTGAAAACATCAACTATTCTTAATTAAGAGATGTAATGAATCAGAAACTTCATTTATAATAACTTTATTTCATCTAACAAAATCAAAATTAAGTATGTTTATTGTATTTTGAAATGTTAATGTTATTATAAATTAATAAACAAGACTTCACCATTGAGTAAATTTAGCAAAACGATTTTTTCTTTGACATTTCTTAAAAATATGCTAAAAAGAATTTTCTGTATACATTTTAATTTTTTAATCTTGACCCACTTATTAATTGTTATTCTCTAGCTTCGTTTTGTTCTAGCTGGTAATAAATTATTTATTATCGTGTTTGCGACGTCCGATATTTCAGGAGGCCTACGAAATAGCAAAATATTTAAATATTATCTTTGTTTTACCATCAAATAATTGTTAGCTATCAATTCAAACTGTGTTGGAATGAAATAAACTCAAATTGACCGTATTACATTTAGTAATACTTTAAGTGTTAAAGTATTGGAAACTATACAATCAAAATCGATGTATATTGTCATTATAAATATATACAAACTGAATAGTTTCATTTTTTTTTAATTTAATAAATTTTTATCATTTGAGGTTCGAATTGTGAATGTGTTCTCATTAGCTCTTAATATTACTCCGTCAAAAAGTAGTACCTACATAAATGTGTTATTTGTAAATAAAATTTTGCTCGTTACAAAGGATATTCTACAAACTACGTATGCAAAGACCTTTTCCAGCATTCACGCAAATAAAGCACCCGCTCGCTTCCCTCGTTCATTCCTTAAATCTGCGCTCATGCTGGAAAGTTGTCTTCGCGCACCTAGTTTGCAAACAACTATTATATCAAGTATATCATAAAGTATGTTATAAGTTTAAATTTGAGATAAATTAATAACGGACTTAAAATTTATTCTTACTTGGAATTTTGCTACCAATTAAGAAAATATAAGAAAGCAAAGACAATTTTAACTGTGGAGAAAAATTAATTATATGACTGAACTTTTATACAAGCTTAACAATTAGTATCGTGTAAGATACGGGTAGTTCTAACTACAGCAATTATTTCTTGAAATTGTATATCTAATCACAAAAAGCTAAATAGCCGATTTAGAAATCTAAGAAATTAGTTAATTATTCTTAAAACACGAAAGATGTAATGACAAAATGTGTTTAAATTGTTTATTAGAAGAATGTATAAGAAAGATTCTGAATAATTCTACTACCCTTATTTTTCGTTTAAAAGAAAGGAGAAAACCAAATATTGAAAAACTTTAACTATAATTGGGAATGAAAAATATAATGAATTAGAATATATATGAAACATACACGTTAGTTTGAACTTGCAGTTCCAAATTTTAATAACAAACGTATCAGGTTTTTCAGCGTTTCCTCTGTTATAAGTTTACATTTGCTGACATTCCAAAACAATAAACACGTAACTTCAATATAAATATTGATCGAATCAATACTAATGTAATCGCATTATGATCGGTACATTTTAATGTAACATATGTATGAACGTATATTCTTTAATAACGTTTTAAATAAATGGCTGTGAGAAAATTCGTCGGCGCTCTTCCTTTTTATTTCCTGTGCGTGTGCAATGTTTAATGAGCTGAATGATTTTTTCGGGCGGTTTGCTTCTCTTGTATCTTCGTTCGTCGGTATTTTAGACTGTAATAGGTAAATAGTTATGCCGAAGAAATATTTCTGTTCCATGATTTAAGTTATTTTCTTTTCGTCCCGTTTTCAAAGCTTATACCAATTTAACGGCTATAGCGTATTCGATATAGTACAATAGATATACATACACGTGTATACGGAAGTAAATGACTAGTTGTATGTGCCCTCCCTAATTTTTACGACTGAAAATGTTTCACATTAAGTTTCAGTGACAATTACCCAAAATTCATTAATTCTCTTTGCCATCCGCTTGCCCAATTCTTACTAAAAATAATCATTATAATATCGGATTAAACACGATCAGCAATTTCTAACAAAGAACCCTTCATGAACGAAATCAAAAATCAGCTGCTTGTTTACCAAAAACCACCAACACTAGCAATAGTCAAAAACAGACTCTCTTCAAACACCACACTACATGAAAGAATAACCTTGAGTATGAAGTGTGCAGTGTGTAAAGTACTTAGAATGTAGAAGCCATCATAAAGCTATTTTAAGAGAACACAACATAGTTACTTTCAGATCGAAGACAAATTTTAGCAATAGGAATTTTGTACGGCCATTGGCTCTCAGCTGTCCCTAAAATCAGCGAGTCTATATATGGTGGCAATTAAAGTGGACGTATTTAGTTTAAAGATTGTCTAGATTTAAATATTATATGAATATTATTCACATATTTTATATAGATGTTAATTTCAGCTGCTGTTCTAAATAAAATCTGAAATTATCGCCGTCTTAATCCATAGCCAGTATTAATTTTTATAAAAGCGAAGAGATTTTGTAATATCTGAAACGTCAGATAATACTACTCTAATTGGTCTATTGCTTCTACCACTAATAATCCCCTCGAGCACATTAAATAAAATAGTGTCACTCTTTCATGCCTTCTTCTCTACAATCAACCTGACAACGAGGACTAGTTAATCCACATTATGTCAACTTTACCGAATAGGCATGCTGCGGGTGACGACTTAGTCTCCAGCTTTCTCATCCGAGATTGTAGAAATGTAGTTTAACTACTTACTTCAACATTAGCAAATTTTGCAAAAGTTTATGAAAACGCTTGGCTCATTTGTATCACCTCACCGACATGTAATTATATATGGATAAGCAAAAATTACTCTTTGGATAGAAACGGGTAGGTTGATATTACATATACTAACCTTTCACGCCATTTTGACACTATACTTGCACTTAAAATCCTACATATATGATAGCAGATGTTATGCTTCCTATAATATTTTTTCTTCAGATGAATTTATTCTCAACTCTGGTGTTCCACAAGATTCAAATCTTGGTACTTTATCACTTAATTTATTTATTAATGACTATTAATGACTGTCTCTTAACTCCCCACTTTATACGTATACTGATAATATTGAAATTTGTAGCAATATCAAGACCATTAGTTGCTTAATTGGTGTAGTGACATCAACACACCAACACAGAAAAAATTTCTTTTCTTCAAAATAGATGGTGTCTATACTGAGAGAGGCTGTCCAGTGTCTGACCTGTTAAGCCGACATGTTATGACTTCATTATCTTACCGACGAGACCTTTTCTGCATGAGGTTTCAAATATTTCCCATCTACAATCTAGAGGTGGCTGTGCTTTTAGAATACCTAGGAACAGCTGCTTTCGGAGGACGTCCACGAACATAATGTGTGATATCATCAACAAAACCATGGAGATATTATTTAATTAATTATTATTCATTAATGATTTGTTTATTCGTATCTGTTGTGTTATTAGTATTATCTCCTTGGTCGGTATATATTTGTGTTAAGGGTTTAAATATCCCCTTAATTAATACAACTAGATAATAATAGATATTATTTAATAATAAATATTTATTTGCACGTGATGCGAGGGCGTGTCCGGCTAGCTAAAGCACTGTAATAAATGCAAATAAGAAAAAGTAATTGCAGGAATTAACAATTAGTAATGTTTACAATGGACATCAAAAGTCCATGTCGTGTGCTATGTTAAAATTTTATCACTAATTTAATTTAATTCTTTAAACTTGAATATATTAAATAAAGCAACAGATAAAACAAATTAACGTAATGGAGATGCTGTAATAAAAGTAAATCTAAAGCTATAAAGCTGTTTGGTGCAATATAAAAAGGATTAGATTAAAATATGTATCGAACGATATGTAAGGTAGTTGCGTGTATTTTGTATATATAAATATATATACATATATATCCTGGGCCAGGATGCTATGTGTATTATACGGTCGCAAAATAAACACGTGGACACTACAGCTGCGGGTAAAACGTAATTGCACACATTCGTAGAAGGAATGCGTGTAGCCTTGGTCATGGCTATCACCGAAGTCTTTTTCTTGTCTTACGTGCGGGGGTTTTTAAGAAACGAAACGGTAGCTGAAGGGTAGGATGCTGGTCATATTTGAATCAACAAATGACACGGGAGAATAGGTACGCTAGGAATTAGCGCCCTAAAGAATTAGCATAAATTAAATGCGTGATGTCAATATCAATAAAGATACCAAGCATATAGACATCTATACAGAATAATGGACATGTATTCAGTGTGAAAAATAGAAGGATTAATATTTGAACGTCTAATTGCATTTAGAAATTAATAAAAGAGAATTAATATCAGATGTTAGTCAATGGAAAGTCACCAAGAGTAGTCCAAGAAAAGGTTTGTATAGTTCTAGGTATTCGGCTACCTAGAAAACGACGATGGTTTGTTTTATTACAGCCTGACCGTACGTGACGAAAACAAAAGATTCTTGCATTTGTGTATAGTATAAAGAAGGTCAAAATCAATAATAATTTATGAATTCAAAATCGAATTATTTTTAAATTAAAATAAATTAATTTAAAAAACATGATATAAAAAATTATTATATTTATATGCGGAGCGTAACATTAGTCGCCTTATAATTGTCCTCTAATTAGGTTCCGACGTTTTGGGCAGTAAAGTGCCTATTATTATTATTGTTGTTATTGTTATTACTATTATTATCAATAGTGTCATGGCTTATGAGGCTTCTCTTTGCCAATTCATTTCCCAATCCGATAAAGAAAACAAAATTGTCAAAATGTTGATTCAAGGAAAGGACAAATTATCTAATAATTCACGTAACGTATAACATTACTTCTCTAAGACCACCATTCAAAATAGAAAAATTGTCAGTAGCATGTTTGAAAAGAAATCGTAAAAATGACGATAAGGTATTTATACAAAAATAATTACACTTGGCTTGATAATATTGTATTAACATAACGTCATTGAAAATAGCTCGTCAATATTTATTATCTTCTTATAGATATCAAAGTAAGCGAGAGGTTATTGAATAAGTAAATTCGAGATGGAAACGGCAGAAAATCGTCTTTAACCTCCAGATATTTTCGTTACACTCAAATAAAATGTCGTTAAAAGCTCAAAGCTAACGAAAATAATAGAATATTTAAGTACATCACAAACACGGACAAACAACGAACAAAGTACTTGTTTTGTGTTTAAAGTTTGCCATCCTCGTCGTATAAAGGGTTTCTCCATTCCTAGGAGGTATTGTAAATGTGTTTTGTGTTTGCAATTTGCATAGTCAACATTTCAACAGAATTCAACCGTCTCTGTTCTGAAATACTGCCGCAGAAACTAAGCGATTTGAATGGCGTAGTTTGACATAGATTATGCAAGAAAATAAACAGTAAAGTCATAAGATATTGTTAAGCAATGCCCCTTTTCTTGTACATAAACGTATTAGTTTACATTGCTCTAAGAGGAACGGTTCTTGCAATTCATTTAAGAGAACCGTATGCAATCATTCTCTAGAAGTAGCGTTTCGTATATATGTACGTGTATGTTCCTATGAATAGAAAAGGAAATGATAATTAAAGACTTGCCAAAATATAGATACATGAACAAATAAGATTAATATTTCCAGACTCTATTATGTCAACTAAATAAAACAATAATCATAACATACTTGGTTAAACGTGACATAACTGGCAATTATTGTATTAAAATCGAGAAACATAAACTTGGACTTATTCTACAAATTACTTTTAAGACTACTCTGCGAAGAAACTATTTACAAGTTATCTCCAACATTCATTTAAATTTTATACAAAATATTTTTCCACACCATTAAGTGTTTATGTATTATACTTTATCTTGATTACTCGATAATATTAGTAATTTCTTTTAAAGTACAAAATTACCGCAGCTATACAAATTGGTGAAATTGGTGAAAAAAAAAGCAAGATAGAAGAATTATTTTTTAGATAAGATCCGTTTGTGAACGAGCATGCGAATCTGCTCCCAACAGGTTCTGCGCACGTTTAGACACCATTTTCAGTAGTATCCTTTGTCTGTGCTGACCTATAAAAGTTTATATTCATTAAGAAAATTGATTTGCCCACTAAATATGTGAAACAAACTGTAATTTGATTCTTGAGTACAAGAACTTTGGCAGCAGCGTACATTCACAATCAGATTTGTGAAGTGTACAGTGATAATGCAATGAGTGATAGTAAAGTTTGAAAGTGGGCGAGAATGTTCAAGAACGGACGGATTAATGTGCATGATGTATGTACCAGGCCCAGGCCGACCTCTCTGATTTTTGAAAATATGGTTCGCGATGTGGACAAAAAAATCCGGAGGACTTACAATTCAAGATTTGAAAGTTTCAATTGATTTTCCACAGATTTCAAAGTTAGTTTTGTACAATATTGTTTTAGAGAAAGTGAAGTTTCGAAAATTGTGTTGTCGGTGCTTTCCAAGACTGCTTTCTGATGATCACAAATCAAAACGATTGAGCTTTGCGTTATCATTTTGGACTCGATACGATTAGAAAGGATATGAATTATTGGACTACATCGTTACAGAAGATAAGTTTTGGCTGTCTCACATGACTCCTAAATCCAAGCGACAGTCAATGGAATGGCGAAACACAGCGTCACCAACCAGAAACCCAAACAGACAAGAACAGCAGGAAAGATCATGGCCACTCTCTTTTAGGGCAGAAAAGTGTTTGTTAGTAGTTTTTATTGCGAAAGGTACAACAATCAATGCTGACGTGCATTGCGCGGCCTTGTGAAAACTTCGGCCTGCGATACAAAACAAGCGGCGTGGTCTACTGTCTTCCAGTGTGATGTTGCCCCATGACAATGCAGAGCCATACATATGTTTTTCCACCAACACAAGGTCTAATCAGGCTTTTTGGGTGTAAATAACTGAATTATCCACCTTACAGTCCAGACCTTGCACCCAGTGATTTTCACCTATTTCGATATTTTAAGAAATATTTTATTGATCGACGATTCAACGATGACGAAGAAGTAAAAACTGCAGTCATGGATCTTGGATTATTCACAGGCGACAGATTTCTTTAACAACTTGTTGAATGATATAACAAATATTCGAACAAAAGCGGAAACTATGTAGGAAAATAAATGAAAGTATTGTTACGGATTTATTTTGCATTTCGTTCATATTTATTTCCCATCGCTATGTAATGTTATGTAAAAATCTAGCGTGCATATTTAAATTAAATATTTTCAAATTCTTACCCGCTTTCGCTATCTGGCGCGATCTAAGAATATGCATTTCATTGAAATTATTTTTTTATTGGCTGTGGGTCATTTTTTTACAAAATTGCATTAATACGTATTTTTTCGTTATCAATATTTAATCTCTGAAAGGGACATGATTCGCCATCTGCATTATACACATTCTATTCTTCTAATATATAAATATTTGAAATGTCTCATTTATCTCGTGCTATGTTTGCTTACGACGTTTGGTTATCCGTTTATAACTAGTTGAACTACCTAAATTCGCTGTCTTTTGTGAATCTACATCCAGTTTGCGTGATTCCTGAAAAAGAAACACTAGTAGGTGTGGGTTGAGCGTTCCCTTTCATCAATTAAGCAAGTCTCTATCTGAGATAGGAATGATGATGCATTGTATTATTTGTGTTTTATTTAGGTCATTTCATATATGTTACGTGTAGGGTCGTTGGGAGCGATGTCCTTTTTTTGGTGAGCACATATACCTAGGGAAATAGGGTTAAATACCTTGTATAGAAACTAATGTAGAAAAAAAAACTTGTGTCCTGGAAGTTCGTCATCAAAGTAATTTGTTGAGGAGGAGCAGCGGTATTCTCAGTGTTTGGAAAAGAAATCGTATCAGGCAGATGGGAAGCCACTCTAATTTTGTGACTCTATTTCAGATATATCGGGGTTTGTATAAGGTAACAATATTATATTCTTATTTAAACGAGGGAGAGAATCCTCTAGAGATTATAATACAATTAAGACGGGTTCATTAGTTCATGAATTTAAACTGTGAATTTTCTGTCAACATATTCTAAGCAGAAGGTAGTTTTATATAATAATTTCTGAATTTATTTGACAAATTTCTTAATCTATTCACGCATTATTCAACTAGTAATTTAAAAGTGCAGGTTAGTAGTCAAGGTAATAGTACGATAATTAACTCTAAATAACTAAATCGTCAATAGAAATTAATAGATATGGACTTCGTTAATCAAGATCACTAAAATTATTTTTTCCTTCATATATACTGTTTGTACTGTAAACAAAACTATTTAACATTTGAACTTGTTTTATACATATGTGTTCAAACGAAGGTTCTCGCCCTTGTAAGTATGAGTAATAGTATATTCTGAAACTGTTTCAGGTTGACGCTTCACTACGTAACAACTCCTGAAGAAAATGATTGCGATGTCATCGAAACGTCGAGAGGGCGATTCTTTCGAGAACTTCTATCCAACATCGCGGAGAGCCCGAGAATCTAATATTACTCACATGTATATATATATATATATATAGTATATTTGTGTATACATATGAGTAATATGAGATATATATATATAGCCCGAGAATCTAATATTACTATATATATAAGTATATACAGCTTGTTTGAACCAATATACGTAATTTGAGGAATCATATGACAATGTTTTGCTGTATTTTTGCAATTTTCAATAATTATTTGTCTATCTGAATTGAGATTTTGTGTTACATGTTTCATTATCGATAGTTAATATAATTTTCAATACACATCGTGATATTGTGCGTTCAGAAACATATGATAAAGTCGGATATATTTCCACAGTTATCAAATCATGTTTCTTCTTTATCGTTTTAATAAAATATTTAACTGTTATTAATACTCAGGGATTTTCTTCTCTAATTATTATACGACTTATTTCTTTCTCTTGTTGTGACAAAGTTGGCACATACAAATTTCGCTTCTATACATACCAAAGCACGTATTCTCCTTAAATCCACGTGCTGCAGTATTGACGCGAACTTCTAAGGATTCAAATACTGTGGCGCCCATTTATAAGATCTTGTATTGATAAAATCATTTCTAACTCTCCGAGCTACTGAAATATCCTTCAGGTAGGAATTATGGGCATTCTGCTATTAATTTCTACACTAGCGTGTAAATAGGCGTAACAGTATGTAGAATATAGAAATAGGTACATCTTAATTATATTTGTAGTATTTTTCTTCACATTAGTAAACGAACTTTATTTAAAAAATAACCCTCGTATATTCTCACAGTGGAGATTTTATTTATCGTTAATAGATGGACCTACCTCAATTAATTTCTATTTGAATTACTTGCTGTAATACAAACTTATATAATAACGCTTATATTCAAGTTGAATATCCTTAAATGTTGTAAACATATTATATAGTAATGACTGATGACTTGAATTGTAAATATGAACTATTTTAAACACTTGATATTACTTTTAAGCTATAGTCTACAATGATGATCATAATCGTTAATTGTTAAATAAGTTCTTGTTTCATAACATTTGTAAGTTAAAAGACACAATGAATAATAACATACATAGAACAAACAATATCGAATAATAGTGACAAATATAAACTCAATTGACAAATAAAATATTCAAATTGTTCTCTATATAAGAACAACTTGAATGGTATAACTATCAACATAAATGAAACTGAATGAAGAAGCTAGTAACTAAATGAAGTTCAAATTAGTTTTATCAAATAAGATATGAAATAAACCAAGCGTTATTATGAAAACTTCAAAATGAAAATGACTCTGATAACAAATCTTTTATATAAGTATACAAACTAGGAATATAACTTTTCGTTTAAGATATGAATTTTTGACTAACAATAGTAATATCTAGTCTTTCTTTCGGTAAATGTAAAATTTTGTTAACTAGGTGTTGTTTAAAATTTGAAAGTATAAAGGCACTAACTAAAATTTGGATATTACTAGGTAGTAATCTGTAAATAGTGATGTATGTACACAGTAAAATCTGCTACTTTCAATATAGATCTGGTGTAGTCTTGCTTTGTCGGATGTTGGAAGTTTTTAGACTCTTGATTTACAGGAAACAATATGAAAAAGTTCACAAATGTGGTGTCATACATCAATATTGTGAATAATATATTATTTATTTGTATAAAAAATAATTTGTTATAAAAATATTTTCGCCAGTTTTCTTGAGTAATTTTTTTGATTTTTTCTTAGTATTGTTTTCTTAGATTTTCGTATTTTTCAATATGGCGGACTTGTTCATATTATTATATCCCACAATTTTACAATTAATACTTTCAAAATACTAAAAATTGTTATTTCCACCTGGAAATTAAATTATTTAGCAACATTTAATATGTAACTGTAACCTTAATTGTTGAATTTTATCACTTTTAACTCAATCTTTATGAGAAAGAACTCTCCTATTTTTGTTTAGCATCTATCTGATTTTATAGTTATAGATTAATAGAATATAGATTGTTTATGTAAAATTTTGAAAGGAAATTACACTTAATGTAAACTGTAATGAAATCTAGTATTTTTTGCCGTGGCATCGATGTCTAAAATTACAGAAATTAGAGTACTTTAATACGTCATAAATCACATTACCAAAACAGATCTGATATTTATAACTTGCAGTGAATTTGTTAGTGTTAATAATTATATATAAATATAAAGGGTGTTTCAAATTTCGCGGTTTTTTTAAAGACTAAATAAAACACATAATTTGCATTCACTTTCAAAAACTTTTTATTGGTAATTAAAGTATCAGTTAGGACATTTATATGCGAAAAATAATATCTGCCAAATGGCCTCCTCTTGTAGTTCTACAGACGTCCACTCTTTTATTAAAATTTTCGATGATATTTTGACATAATTGAGGCTCTATCTCACCAATGCCACGAATAATTTCATCTTTCAAAGCAGGAACTGATTGTGGATTGTTTTTATAAACCCGACTTTTCACATAACCCCAAAGAAAATAGTCTAACGGTGTCAAATCACAGGATCTTGGTGGCCAATTAACATCAGCGTTTCTTGAGAATACACGTGCAGGAAATTTTTCTCTCAATAAATCAATTGATTCGTATGCAAAGTGAAGTGTAGCGCCATCCTGTTGAAACCACGTATCCTCCAGAACAATATTCATTAACTCAGGCCATAAAATTCAGTTATCATCCGAGGATATCGATCACCATTGAAAGTTACAACTTCACCAGAAGCATTTTCAAAGAAGTAAGGTCCGATTACACCACCTGACCATAATGCACTCCAAGCAGTAACTCGTTTAGAATGCATAAGTTTCCCCATGAATAATTCCTGGATTTTATTCACCCCAGATACGGCAATTTTATTTATTAGCATAGCCACCAAGTTCAAAATTTGCCTCATCAGAAAACATTATTTTTTGAGAAAAATCAGCTGATTGTTCATTGATAAAATTGACGTTTTAAATGATCTAATGGCTTCAGTTCCTGTGTTATTTAAACCTTATATGCCTTCAGAGCTAAATGCTTGGGTAAAATACGCCATGTTGTTGATCCACTAAGTTCAAGTTGTTGTGATGGTCGTCTAATGGACATTTTAGGATCTTCAGCAACACTTTCACGAACCAAATCAATATTTTCCTGTGAACAACCACTATGACTGTATTTTTCACTTTTTCGATCTTCGACGGAACCGGTCACTTGAAATTTTTTAATAATTCAACCAATAGTGCTTTCAGATGGATCATTATGTAAACCATAAAATTCTCGTAATTTTCTAAAAACTCTTTTCACAGAACGCTGATTTTCATAAAATAATTCAACAATTTGAACGCATTGTTGTCCCGTGTACGAAGCCATTTTTATAAATGTCATACATCACACTTTTTAAATGCCCACATACACATACAAATTCAGTGCGCCATCTATACCTTATTTGTTCTTAAAAGAAACCGCCCAATTTGAAACAGCCTTTATAATTAAGCTCTTTACGATGGGAAATTAATAAAAATTACTATTTTCTGCTGTGCTATCGTTGATTAAAATCACAGAAATGAATTGAAAATTTCTGCGCTGCAGAAGAACTCGGACCTCTATCTGCCGTTTGCTAAACGGTTGCCTTACCAATGAGGCCACCAAACAGTACAGTTTCAACTCCTTTAATACGCCTTAAGTCACATTATGGGAACAGATCTAATATTTAGAACCCACAAATAGAGGTTCTCCTCCAGCACAGAAATTTTTAATTAATTACTGTGATGTTAATCAATGATGGCATAGCAGAAAATACTAATTTTATTCCATTTCCCATTGTAAAGAGCTTAGTTACATATTTATCTGCTATTATTAACAATGTAAACCTTAATTTAAAATAAATTATGTCTTTGAAATATGTGAAGATATACCATAAGAGAAAAATTAAATGTAAACTGCAATACTCCCTAAAAACTAAAGGATAATTTTATTATTCGTAAGTGGATTTTCAAAGCAACTTCTACAAGGTTTTCCAAAAAGAGTAATATGATTTCTTTAAAAAAAACACGCTTATTGTTAAGAAAATTCAAAAGTTTTTTATTTAATGTACAATCGATACAATTAAGTTCGACTTCTTCTGCAGGAACGAATTCGATTAACCCAATTTGCGAGCACTTTTTCCACTAAATCTTGTCGTATGTCATGAATGGCACGTTCAATATTGACTTGTAAAGCTCGAACAGAGTCTGGTTTATTTCGATAGACCAATGATTTCAAATAACCCCACAAGAAATAGTCTAATGGTGTTAAATCACAACTTCTTTGAGGCCATTCAATATCACAATTTCTTGAAGTAATCGAATCTCCAAACTTTTCTCGCAATAATTCTACTGTTGCATTTGCTGTGTGGCACGTAGCCCCGTCTTATTGGAACCAAATGTTGTCAAGATCAACTTCTTCCAATGTTGGCCATAGAAAGTTGGTTATCGTCAATCTATACCGCTCTCCATTGACAGTAACGGTGTTACCAGCTTCATTTTGAAAGAAGTACGGACCGATGATTCCACCATACCAAAAACCACACCAAACTGTCAATTTAGGTGAATGTAATGGTTTTTCATAAATAGTTTGTGAATTTTCTTCGCACCAGAATCGACAGTTTTGTTTATTTACCACACCATCCAGATGAATTTGTTGCTCCAAGGCAAAATCAGCAAATTCACGACATTTACGGTGGTCTAATGGCTTCAGTTCGTGAGTGAGAACAATTTTATAGGGATGCAAACCCAAATCCTTTCTCAAAATCCGTCAGGTTGTGGTTTGAGACAGTCGCAATTGTTGAGAACGTCTTGGAATCGACAAATTACGGTCTTCAGTAACACTTGCCTGAACGGCAGCAATATTTGCATTACTTCGAGCGGTTCTTTATCTTATTGGCACTTGAAAATTATGTAAAGAAAATGTAACCTCAAAATTTTTAACAATTCGACGAATAGCGAGTACACTTGGACGATTATTACGACCATAACATGGCAAAAGCGCACCAAAAGTTGCAATTGGAGAACGATTATTTTGATAATAAAACTGAATAATTTGTAAACGTTGTTCTTGCGCATATCTCTCCATGATGAAATTGTAAACACTACTGAATACAATGAAAAACAAATGACAGATCATGACATATTACAAATGGCCGAAATGTCACTTCAAAATCATATCATCCCTATTGGAAAACCTTATATATACTTATTTAAACATAAACCGTTTAAATCGTTACGCTCCGCATATATAATAACTTTTTTATCGTGTTTTTAAATTAATTTATTTTAATTTAAAAATTACTCGAATTTGAATTCAAAAATTATTAATTATTATCTCGACATTATTTGTCCTTTATACACATATTTGAATGCGAGATCTTTTGTTTTGATCACGTACGGTCGGCTGTATTAAAACAAACCGTCGTTTTCTAGGAAGCCGAATAACGTAATACTTCAAAATCAACTCGTCGTGCCAGTCGGGCGTTACAACTGCCTACATTAACAATTTGGCGTGTTTTGAGACGTCGGTTGATCATGAAGCCGTACAAGTTACAGTTGTTACAAGCTCTGCGTCCTGATAAACGGAAACGTGTGGCATTTTGTAACGAGATTCATGGTGCTATTAACAATGATAACACTTTCGCACAACGCATCATGTTCAGTGATGAAGCGACCTTTCATGTTAGTAGTCTGGTAAACAAATACAATGTTCGAATTTGGGGTCTACAGAACCTACATGCAGCCATTGAACATGTACGAGATTCGTCTAAAATCAATGTGTTTTGTACGATATCCCGATCATTTGTTTACGGCCCATTCATCTTTGATGGAAACACGGTCAGCAGTATCTCGCTATGTTACAAAACTGGTTGTTTCCGAGGCTGCACGAAGACAACTTCACTTTTCAACAAGACGGGGCACCCCCTTACTAGAGTCCCCAAGCGCGTGAATATCTGAATGAAACTCTACCGAACCGTTGGATTGGTCGTCAAGGAGCTGGCGACTTAGTATCAGCTGTGGCCCTCGGTCACCAGTTTCGTTAAAGACAACGTTCATGTACCACCACTTCCACAAAACGTGGAAGAGTTGAAGAACCGGATCCGTACTGCCATAACATCAGTGGCGAAGGACATGCTTGCTCGAGTATGGGAGGAATTTGAGTATCGATGTGATATTGCTCGTGTCGCTGATGGAGGACATATTGAACATCTGTAATCTAAACTTGAGACGTTCGTAAATATGTTTTAAAGTTTCATATTCGTATGTCTTAAACTTTAATAAATATATGCATTCGAAATACGTATATTCTTTTTGAAACACCCTGTATATTAATGTGCTAGTGTATATATATATATATATATATATATATATATATATATATATATATAGTATTAATTATAATTTATTAATCACCAACACAAGCACTGGCACGATACTTATCACAAGAACTTTAGATAATTGCCGGACAAATAACATTCTATTATATTTGAAGAATTCAACCACCTTCATTTATATTGTATAATAAATGCCAAACACGTATTGCAAACGGATATGCTAGGTAATTTGACATGCCGTTCTTGTGCACACAAGTATAATCGCATGGATCATGACCATATTAGAGCACAAGTCTCGAGTAACAAACCCCATAATTAAATGTATAGAACACTATTCAGATAACACTTATGTCAAATACAATAACCGTTGATACAGACAAGGTAAGTGTACGCTGATGAAATTGCTCAACGGTGAAAAGTGTAAACAGCCTCATGGAATATTTTGAGTATTTAATCTTGCTTGTACACTTGCGCATACAAGATTTATTGGGAACGAAAGGATTATGGTAAAGCTTAAGAGGTTTTTTACATGTACTGCAAATATCATCACTTTAATGATGATTTAAATGTTTTCAAAGAATGCCACGCTTTAACAGCTCAAAGTAAGGTTTCTATGAGAGACAACGTTTTTTGCAAATATTTCTATGCAATTTATGCTGCTTTTTGAAGAACATTTGTGTTACATTTAACCGTTTATGATTTATATTTGTCCGACACTATCAAATGTAATTATAATATCATGAAACATATATGTAGTTTTTATTCAATAAGCAAAACTAGTATACTAAAGTATTATCCGAATAAGCATAATGTAAATAAAACATGCAATATTCGCCATGCGACATATATTATCGGTCAGAGCACGAACAAAATCAGTTGGATTGAACATAAATTATACACGCAAAAAGTTGACTTCCAATTATTTAATAAACTTACTTGTACATTTTGTTTAGCGTTTTCTGGATCGCATCAATAAGTCTTCATTATTTTTATTCATGCCTTATAAAACAAAAGTTTAGGATAATTAATCTAAAAAGAAATGATCCTCAAGAATGAATTATCTGCAAAGTGAACGTACCAGCCCTAACAATTATATGTTGGGACAGGCTAAACATGATTTGACAGATGAGTGTGATTAATCATGTTGTCAATTATACCATGGATTTATGGGTTTATGTTATTAATTCTGTTATATCACCTTTTAGAATTTTTATGCATAATGAAGAACCTGCTGCGTGGTCAATGTTATTCTTTGCTTTTCTACGCAATTACACGAAAACACAATGGTAATAACTCTTAATGAGATATTATGTCACTTTTGCTACAATAATGACTTGGATTTTCGCAAGCATCACCTCATCTATACATTCGCACGTCTTTAGTGGAAATTTTCTGGAGCTAGAATAGTATACTAGGGATAATTTTCTGACTGATGCTTCATTTTGTGCCAATTTTACTTAATAGAATTGACATTCGGACTGTTAGAAAGATGTATCGAAATTTTCAAATTATTATCACCAAAATATTTTTTCGAAGATCTGACTTTGTGACTTGATGATTTATTTTGCTGGCCATCCAGCTATAATTTTATTGCACTTGGTAATAAAGTGTTCTATAAAAGTTCCTGATATATCACAGCGTTTACGGTACCTTCTGTAAATGCCAGAGAGCCTAATCACTTTGCAGATATACATTCCCAAACCATATTGTCCTGCGAAAACTTCACTCTTCATTTAAAACAATTTTGGTGAAAAGTTTCCGTTTCATCACGAATTACTCTCCTTCTGTAATCTACACAAACAAATTTTTCTTCATCACTAAATACGATTTTACTCCAGTCATTTTTCGCCCATGAAAGTTTAGACTTGGCCAAATTATGATAGTTTCTTGTGTGAATTACAGTCAATAAGGGTCTTTCTTTGGCCTCAGTTTTATTTATGTTGTATATATTTCCTACGAAATTTCCGTGAAGTTGTTTAATCTGAATCTCTCTTTTTTTACGATCTGGTAACGTGTTCCTTCTTCCTGACTTATATATTCGAACCAACTATCTTGTATGTCTTCTATAACTATTCTGGATTTTCCTAAACTTTTTCAACGCACATCTTTTCACAGTATTTTTTTATTATATTAAAAACAGGAGTACGATAATAATTTCATTTGCAATTGAACTTACTTTACTTACTTATGATATTGTTAATAACTATTTTCTGTAACCTTTTATAAAGAGGTTCTCTGCACGTAATTTATTTAACAATTAAAAAAATACATAAATATGTAACTACCACGGTCAATGATGCTTACAATGATGCTTACAATGATGCGTATCAAGTGTATTAATATTTGACTCTAATGAGAATGAATATGATCTGTCAAAACATATCTTTATCTCAATACCTTCCTTGCCATTTTATTTAAAAAAATCACTTCTTATCCCAACAGTTAGTTTTAATATTTAATAAGAGAATAAATTTTAATAATAAAGCAGTCATAAATATGTTTCAAAATGATGTTGAAATTAATGCACATTAAAATTATGCAATAAGGTGAATTCGGGAAGATCGGTCGCTTCCTTGATTGTCCCAGCGGATCGAATTAGATGACCTAGGATCTCCTTTAGATTAGCTGTATCGCACATAACTTGATCAAATTTTGTTCCACCTCCATCTTGTCCATTAATATTAAAAATTTCAGTATTGTTTTTCCAGTATGTAGAAAATCAAATTTTAGGTTGCAGAAGAGTTGATTGAGAAAAACTATTTTTCTTCTTTTAGAAGCTGAATTGCAACTTAAATGGAAGTGATCATAAACGACGATTCATGAATTTTAGTTAGCTGTTCTTTAAAATTCATAGACACCGTAGAGTTAAATTTTTTCTACCGTCGCTTCATTTCGAAACTTAAATCTCGTCTCTTTGAAAATCCACTGCAAGCCTTATGAACAAAATTCTTGTATATTGCATAGGTCTTATGATATTTCCTTCTCTAGAAGCAGATCTCTTTTATACAACGAGCAATGGCTAGCCATACAAAAGGAAGAAGTAATAGATAGGGCAGAAAGGCACAGGTGTTAAGAAA
The DNA here is from genome assembly GCA_031893035.1 of Dermolepida albohirtum. Lineage (NCBI taxonomy): Eukaryota > Metazoa > Arthropoda > Insecta > Coleoptera > Scarabaeidae > Dermolepida > Dermolepida albohirtum. The sequence goes on along the minus strand of JAVIWB010001525.1, from coordinate 158,742 downwards.
AAGCAAGAAAATTCGCTCAATCCTAGGTGACTGATTCCACTGTCTAACAGTACCAACAAATAAGAGGGCCGCGGAAGATAGAAAGTGAAGAAAGTCTCTGAAAAGGAGAATAAAGCAGAATTTAGCAATAAGCTGAGCGATCACTATGTAGGTACACATACTCGTATCTAACTAAAAATAAGCAATAAGAATGTAGAAAAATTACAGTTACAAAAAACAATAGAAAAGGAACAAGTTATATGTTACCGTACAAAATAATAATTGAAATAGTAATAGTAATAGTAATGAAATCCTATGAAAAAAGAATATAAGAAAGTATGTTTTGCAAATTAACATCCATCAAAAGCGAAAAAAAAACATGTCTTTATATCAACACTTAAAATATGTATCATGTTGAAAAATTATTCACGTGCAAATGTAATATTGTCAAAAATCAAATTTAATCTATTTTTAAAAAGGAAATTAAGAATTTTCTGAACTTTCATCAACACATAATATGTTCTTTTTAAATGAGATGCGAGTAAATTACACAAATACATTTGTACTCTATTTTATTGCTATAATGCATGCGAACATAATGAGGATTATAGTCAAATCAAAAATGACAATTATACCTCTATTTATATTTCCATTATTTGTAAACCGCTACTTATGCGTTCTTAGAATTTCATTTAAATTATGTAACTGGATCATTTTCATATGAAGCCTGTGTGTTTTGAAGTAACTTCATTTTATAGTTATGTATTTTTTATAACAATAATAATTTATGTGCTCATATCCCCCAACTGCTCAACGCCCAGCTACAGAGAACTTTGGCGGACAATGAGTTACAATTGCGCTTACGCTCGTGATGCGACTTAAGATCCTTGTCTTTCAGCATTCGATTAAATGGGTAAGGGAACCACGAAAAACCTTCCCGGTCAGCAGGCCAGCTGATTCTAGCCCGAAACTACCGGCGTAATAAGCTAGTGACTTACTGCTCAGCTATTAGCCGCCTTTTAAGGACACATTGAACCGATTGAGATGAAAAATTTGTCTCAACTGCAACTGCTCGTAAGGACAAATGTGAATGCGCTTCTACGCTATCGTCAGCGCTATAATCTTTATTAAGATAACATTTACATCTATTGAAAACAAATTCTCTTTGTGGTACTAAGCCTGGTTAAAGTACTTTTAGAATAATTTAACAATATTTTGCACAATTTTCAGTTAGTTAAACATAGTAATTTCATTACTATTTTCGCGAATTTTAGTTCAGATAGATAGCATAATTTTATTATATATATATATAAGTATGTTCATACCATTTGCCTTCCAGCAAGTATGTTCGTACCATTTGCCTTCCAGCAATAGGGGCACAAGAATATTAATATTAATCATAAATCAAAAAAGAAACCTACCCTGGGTTGAATTGATCGCCCGAATGTGTTTTATGGTAAGGAATAAGGAATCTTGTCCAAGGTTTTCTGTAACAATCCTCCCAAAGGTATAAACTACACAAAGACTAACCGAAGAAAACAAGCAAATAAAGCAACGTAATTTCATTTAATTAATAGAAAATTTAATTTGAAACAAACCCAAATTAATTAAATTTTGCAAATGTAAAGAGAAAAAAAATGGTATATAAAAATAAAAGACAGAATTTAACAAATCTAGTATAATAAATTATGTGTTCTGATTTATACAAAGCGGTTAACTCAAATTGAAAAGGTACATAGAACATTTCGTACTTCAAATTCTATTAAATTGAGCCCTTGTTCTGTCATTCAGTAAACACGTGTGTTGTACGATAGAGAGAGAGGCAGTGTTTTTCATTATCTTTCTTCATCGAAAGGGTATAAACGATACAAAAAAATCGTTCGTTAACAAGTTTACCTAATGAAAGGTGTTATCCCGTGAAATATACGTAAGGGGGTAATTAATATTTGAATGATTCCTTTTAACATTCGTAAGGTAGCTTAATTTTGTTGACTATTTCGAATTTTATATATATATATATATATATATATTGCATACACTTCACTTTTTAGAAGGAAGACAACCGGCAGATTCTAACAACGTGGGAGCCGTTTCTGTCCGAACTAGCCCGAGAAAAATCTGTAATAGCATTTTGGGAAACATCGTTGGTATTTTCATTATCACATAATGAAGTAAATTAATATCTAATACGAGTTTCAAAAAAGGACGGAATGTATCAGATTCTTACATGAATAGAAATATAAATGAAAATTATAAACCCTGAAAAAATACCTTTGTACTACTTAAGTACTACTATTTCAAACGAGTTTACAATAAGATAAAAAAAAGAGGTATATAAGTCACACAAAAAATTGTGAATAAACCTAAAGTTTGTTAGAGTCAATTATCAAAATGTCATTGTACAGAACAAAATCTAAAATGAGTTTAGAAACAGTCAAAATTGTTCTTACTAAATCAAAGTAAATTTATCATCACACAAACAAATGTTTCGTTGTTCTTGAGGATGTAATTACATATATTAATAAGAAGTAAAAGGAGTATACGAAAACTTGTAGAGAGATTAGGTGAATACAAAGAAGATGGAGCTGGAAATACTTGGAACAGAAACGAATTACATGATTTGAATAGGAAGAGAATTTGTGAAGAAAATTGACAATAAAAGCTAGAGATTAAGGTTTACTCGCCTACAACTAGTTTTTACAAGAACGCTAAAAAGCGTAGAGCAAATAATTGTTTATGTCGTCCATTAGCGCTCTAAGAAAAAAATAAATATCGCCAGTTTTAAGATTAGGCTGGTAACAATATATGTATGTCAACGAGGTATTAATCCTGCTGCAGTCACATGAAACTGAATCGGAAACGTGGGAGGTGAGTGTTAAAAACGTTTTTTGTTGAAAGCTAGTGGACTATGTGTGGTATCTCTACCACACATACCAACACACGTACCAACCAATTGAAACAAGTTCAGATGAATGTTCACACACAAGGTAATCTTACTGATGTGTTTTAAGAATGCTTACTGATAAAATACGGAGAGCAATGACACAATACAGCCCGGGGGGGGGGGGGGGGCGAAAAGACTAATATTTAATATTTAATATTTCTAAGAGAATTAAAGGAATTTTGACAAAGAAGGTGATGGTTTGAAGAAAATCTATGGGGTATGAAGGAACAAAAAGTAAGAAATAGAAATCATTGGAAACGAATAGTTAGTCAATCTATGACCTTGCTATGTTCTATACCTCAATTATGTATAATAAACAAAGTTTTCTAATTATTTTTCATTTATTTCAGAAGAGCTATAGCAAAAAAATTGATTTGGTTGATTGTAAGATTTATCACAAAAGACCCATTTAGTAGATGTATATGCTGGTATCTATGTTTTTTAAATTATGGAAACGTATTATGTACGTAGTTAGTCAACTTCCTTATCCTCTATTTAGCTAGAAAAAATAGATTCATTTTAATATCGTGTAAAGTTAGGAATGAAATTACTGCACATACATATACAGTAGTGAAATAATCAATAATTGACCCCAAAGGTGTATAAAATTTCAATATAAACCTCTAGACTTTAATATAAACACTTTACTCGTAAATCAGTTATTCTTAGAACATTATTGATTACCCGATTTATTTGTATTCCACTACGTGTAAAAAAAGCTGTTAGAGCTGATATTTATAAAGTTATATTCGGCTAACGAGCTCTATTCGTGTATTGGAAATAGGATTCCAGCATGAGATAATGGTCCCCTGTGGTCAAATGTGTGACTTCTTCCGGTAATACGGATTTATTATCATACAACAATCCGAGAACGGTGCTAGCGCAACTGGCAACAAACTTTGATATACGATCTGCTTAAATATAATAATGGTTCAACTTTGACTCTTTGATTTATGGTATCGCTTTTGAAGCGGACAAGCAAAAAGAAAGTAAAACAGTTTGAAAAGCAAAAATTACCGTTCGAAAATTTACTACTCTTCGTTTTACGCTTTTCAGCATATTTAATAGAAAGTTTTCGCCATGTGTTTAAATGTCAATTTAAATGAAAATTCTCTTAATCATATTACAAACAGAAAGTAATATAGAAATTTAAAACAATAGTATTACTGTTTATTGGAGATTTCGACTAGTTTTAACACTGTTTTATATTAAAAGACTAATATATTTTATAATCACAAATTGAGTGATACGAGTAAGAAAGGATTGGTTCGAACTTTTTTATACAACAAAATCTCTTTACTATCTTCTTTTGCTTAATTAAGTGAAACAAATTATATATAACGGAATAAATTACCACAGCGCGCTTGCTCTTTAGAATTAAAGTACAAATAATAATAAAAACATTCTCCATCCGAAATGCCCATCCAGGATTCTGCTTGCCAGTTTTCTCAGACGCAGGCGGTCATATCGGTTGTTAAAAAAATAATCTCAGAATGAGGAATATTTTTTATTCTTTAAATGTTGGTCCACGTTTGGGTGGCAGCAGATCCAAAGGTGTAAACAGCCTACGGAAAAGTGAATAAAATACGCAAATAAGCAAACGTAATTTTCTTTAATTCATTAAATAAAGGAAACTGAAATTGTCACATTAAAGCTGTATTGTAATTTAATTAAAACGTGGAAGAATGGTGTATAATGAGAATTTACTTGTAAATAAACATAAACAAAATTTACACTTTGCCATTCTTTGAAATCGTATTCCTATAACATGTAATATCTTGATGTGGATTTATTGACATCATCTGGTATCAACAAGTATTTTATTTCAATTACATATAGATGCTAATAAATTACTCTATGGTAAAAGTATGCTTTGCGAAGGTATATATTAACAGATATTCACTATTAATTCAATCATAAACAAATTATCATGGTGATACCATTGTTCGTAAGAATTAACTAAGGTTAAATTTTTAATAAAAGCACCACGTGCTTAAGAAGTGAGTCGATAAAGGAAATTATTCATAACTTCAATTTAGAAGAGCCTCTAAGAAAACTCTCTATGGCCTTAATCAAACTAAAAGTTGTATCCGTACATCTGGTATGTAGACATCCTCGGTCGTGGTCTATACATCTTCTTCCAGGCTTCCGGGCTAGAATCGCGTCTCTGGTATAACTGCCGACGTTTCGTACCCACTCATATGGGACATCTTCAGGGCTCAACTACTGCTACTGTCTGTTGCACTGAAACTGTTGTGAGTTTCAGTGCGAGAGACAGTAGCAGTAGTTGGTATAACTGGGGCTTTTACTTCCGGGCTGGAACCGCGTCACTGGTATAACTGCAGACGTTTCGTACCTAGTCATTTGAGATATCTTCAGAGCTCAACTACTGCTACTGTCTGTCGCATTGAAACTGACACAGTTTCAAAATACAGCCGTAGTGGCCGTTCACAAGAAAATATTGGTTTGGTTCGTGAAAGTGTTGCTGAAGATCCTGAAATGTCCATTAGACGACGTTCACAACAATTTGAACTTAGTGGATCATCAACATTTTACACAAGGATTTAGCTCTGAAGGCTATAAGACTCAAATAACACAGGAACTGAAGCCATTAGATCATTTAAAACGTCGTTCTTTTGTCAATTTCATCAATGAACAACCTGCTGATTTTTCTCAAAAAATAATGTTTTCCGATGAGGCACCTTTTCAACTTGGTGGCTATGTTAATAAACAAAATTGCCGTATCTGGGGTGAGGAAAATCCACGAAATATTCATGAGAAACCTATGCATCCTAAACAAGTTACTGTTTGGCGTACATTATGGTCAGGTAGTGTAATTGGACCTTACTTCTTTAAAAATGCTTATGGTGAAGCCGTAACTGTCAATGATGATCGATATCGTCGGATGATAACCGAATTTTTGTGGCCCGAATTAATGAATATTGATCTAGAGGATATGTCGTTTCAACAGGATGGCCACACCTAACTTTGCACAGGAATCAATTGATTTATTTAGAGAAAAATTTCCTGGACGTGTAATCTCAAGAAACGGTGATGTTAATTGGCCACCAAGATCATGTGATTTGATACCGTTAGACTATTTTCTTTGAGGTTATGTGAAAAGTCCACAATCAATTCCTGCTTTGAAAGATGAAATTATTCGTGTCATTGGTGAGTGTGAGAGTAGATACTTTTAGTTATAGATATATTTAAGTTGGCAGTAATAAGTATAATGTAAAGTGTTATATGTTGAACTTTCTTTTTTCCATTATTAAATAACTAAAGCAAAGTGTATTATTATTTGTAACAAAATCTAATAATATTAACATGATAGCAGGCTGTAGTTCTATGTATTAATTTCGTTGAAGAAGATAGAAAGAGTGTTGGAAAAATATTTTTGTGAAAAATATAAAACATAAGAGAAATGGCCATGTTAGTAAAAGCCGATGACGTCACTATCCCGATTTTTGAAAGTGTAGATTACAATAAATTGAAATTACGTATACTAAAATTTTTGCAATTTAAGAAATGCAAAGTTGTTGTTGACAGGGAAATACAATCAACTGATGTGAAAGAAGACTGGGAACCAATGGATATTAAAGCCACAAATTATATTTATAGTGCGATTTCGAATAAACAATTGGAGTTAATAAGTGAACAAGAATTAGCTTATGGAATAATTCGATGAACTATATCTAAAGGAATCAACAGCACTGCAGATGGTATGTCGCAGTAATCTAGAATGTGTGAAGTTAACATATTATACAGATCCAACAAACTTTTTTAACGAATTTGAAACGGCTATAAATGATCTAAAAGCAGCAGGTGCTCAAGTTACTGAAGAAGAAAAGTTAAATCATATGTTACAAGCATTGCCAGGAACATTCAGTCATATTGGTGACTTAATTGATGTGTTACCAAAGCACGAACGTACTGCTGAATATCTAAAAGGAAAGATTAAATTAAAATATATGCACAAGAAGAATGAAACAATTGAGAAATCAAATACATTTATGGCAAGCTCATTGACACATAAGCAGAACTGATGTTTTAAGTGCGGCAAAGAAGGACACACAAAAGTACTGTCAAAGTTATGCAAATAAATCTGAAGGACATTCCAGTGGTGTACAGAATCGAGGTGGTCGAGGACAACGAGCTAGGAGTCGCAGTAAGTATCGTAATAATCGTGGAAATTACCATACACATCATAGCAGAGGCCAGGGAAACTATGGTGGCGGACAATGGAGAGGAAGCGACAAGATCGAGCATCGTGAAAGCAATAACAGTGAATGTAATAATTTTTGTGTTCAGGTAAATGTATCAGCAGCAAGTAATAAGAATTCATCTAGTACAGATATAATAAATTGGCTATTAGACAGTGGGTGTACTGATCACATTATAAATAATGATAGATATTTTGACAATTTTGTTACTCTTAAGGAACCTGTAAATGTTAAAGTAGGAGATGGTCGTATATTGCTTGCGACAAAAATTGGGCATGTAAAAGCATTCTTTTCTGTGTATGATAAACAAATACTTGTAAACCTAAACAATGTATATTTTGTAAAAGAAATGTCAGCAAATTTAATTAGTTACTCTAAAGTTACTGAAAGAAATAAGATTGTTTCTTATGGAAATGTTTTAAAAATTTATAATCAAAATAGTGAGTTAATAGCCACAGCAAATAAAACTAAAAATTTATATGAAATGACAAGTCACATAAAAAGTAAAAATAATGACTCTTTGTATTCTCAAGCATGTGCTAATATAACATGTAATGGTAATAATGATAAAATAACTCTAAAAGAGAAGTGGCATCGCATGTTAGGACATATAAACTTTAAGTATTTAGATATTCTGTGTAATGAAGGGTTATTATATGGAGGTCCTGAGAAGTTGGACTCCGATTTTCTGAAATGTGCTACATGTATTGAAAACAAAATGAAAAATGTTTGTTTCAGAAATAATAGGAATAGAGCCAAAGACCTACTACAAGTAGTCCATACTGATCTAAATGGTCCCCATAAAACAAAAGGTTATAACAATGAAGTATATTTTCTTTCATTCATTGATGATTACAGTAAATTGGCAAAAGTTTATTATATCAAATCAAAAAGTTAAGTATATGATTGTTTTGTAGAATATGTAAATCTGGTAGAAAATTTGACTGGGAAAACTGTAAAGGAACTGAGATGTGATAACGGCAAGGAATATCTAAATTCAAACATGTATAGCTTTATTCGTAAAAAGGGAATTTATTTAAAACCATGCCCTCCATATGTACATGAACTTAATGGAACTGCTAAACGCTTTAATTCAACTATAATGAACAAAGCCCGTTGTTTATTAGCAGAAGCAAAAGTTGAACGGAAGTTTTGGCCAGAGTGTGTGAAGGCAGAAGAAGACCGTGAACTTTCAGAAGAAAATTTAATCAATGAAGTGAATATCAGACAATCCACACGGCAACGAAAACCTCCTTCGAAATATGAAGAATATGTAGTATATGTAAACTATTGTGATGCAACAGCACCTAGTACTTTTGAGGAGGCAATAAATAGTGAAGAATCTGTTAGCTGGTATAGAGCGATGAAGAATGAAATGCAAAACTTAGAGAAAAATGAAACATGGGATTTAGTGACTCAGCTAGAGAACAAGAATATATTAGATGTTAAGTGGGTATATAAGCGTAAAACTGATAATACATATAAAGCTCGTCTAGTTGTAAGGGGATTTCAACAGGAGGAATCATTAATTGAAAATACATATTCTCCAGTTGCAAAAATGCAAACTTTAAAATTATTATTGTCATATTGTTGCGAAAATAACTTAAAAATTGACCAGATGGATGTTGAAAGTGCATTTTTGAATAGTAAAGTAATATTTGAAGTATATATTAATCAACCACAGGGATACGAAAAAGGTAAAAATAAAGTGTGTAAATTAAAGAAATCTTTGTATAGCTTGAAAGAGAGTCCTCGTGCATGGTATGAACATTTTAACATTTATATTACTCAGTTAGGTTTCAAAAGAAACAATTATGATCCATGTTTATACATTAAAAGAGAACTTAATGCTGCAACATATATTTTACTATTTGCTGATAATTTGTTAATATGTGGTAAAAATGAAATAAAAATAGAGGAAACTAAAGAAAAGTTAATTGATCACTTCAATATAAAAGATCTAGGGAAAATTAAAAATTATATTGGAATTAATGTTGAGTATAATGGCAAGCAAATGAGTTAAATCAAGAAAATTATATCCAATCTTTAGCATTAAAGTATAATATTGAATATTCAAAATTATATGATACTCCAATGGAAATAAATCTTAATTTAAGACCGACAGAAACAATAAGTACTGATGTTAAGTTTAGGAATTTAACTGGTGCACTGCTATATATTGCAACTGCTACTAGACCCGATATTTCTTTTAGTGTAAACTATCTAAGTCGTTTTCAATCAGGTTATACTGAAACGCATTTTAAATATGCCTTAAGAATATTAAAGTATTTGTATAAAACAAAACATTTTAAGCTAACTTATACTAAGAATAAAACGGATGAACCAATGAATTGTTATGTAGATGCCAATTGGGCAGGTGACAAAAGTGATCGTAAGTCAACTTCCGGATTTGTAATTAACGTATTTGGAAATGCTATATATTGGCAATCACGTAAACAAAGTTCAGTAAGAAAATCTACTACTCATGCTGAATATGTTGCTCTATCTGAAGCAGTTACTGAAATAATATTTGTAAAAGGTATTTTAGAATTATTTAATGTAAACTTTGACAAACCCATAAAAATTTATGAAGACAATTCAAGTGCACTTACAATTGCTAAATTCGGAAATTTTTCAATAAATTCGAAACATATCGAAGTGCACTACCACTTTGTAAACGAAAACTATTTAAATAACGTTATTGACATTATTAAAATTGATACTCAAAACAATATTGCTGATATATTCACTAAAGCACTAAACAAAGGTAAATTTGTGAATTTTAGAACATTACCAGGAGTTAATGAATAAACTGTGTAAGATATATTAAGACTAAAAGTAAGGAGGTGTGTGAGAATAGATACTTTTAGTTATAGATATATTTAAGTTGGCAGTAATAAGTATAATATCAAGTGTTATATGTTGAACTTTCTTTTTTTCATTATTAAATAACTAAAGCAAAGTGTATTATTATTTGTAACAAAACCTAATAACATTAACAGTGAGATAGAGCCTCAATTATGTCAAAATGTCATTGAAAACTTTAACAAAAGAGTGGACGTCTGTGGAGCTGCAAGAGAAGGCCATTTGGCAGATATTATATTTCGCTTATAAATGTCATAACTGATATTTCAATTACCAATAAAAAGTTTTTGAAAGTGAATGCAAATTATGTGTTTTATTTATTCTTTAACAAAGCCGCGAAATTTGAAACACCCTTTATTATACACCAAAGAAGGGAAAAAATTGAAGCGTTTGTAAGAAAAAGGTACACACATTAATTAATTAATTTTAGGATTTCATTGTATATTGACGAAACTAATATATTTTATAATTATGCTTTATAGTCCATCGAAGTACTTTTTGAATCTAGTAAGAACATGCTGACTCAAACTTTTTTATATATAGTAACTCTTTGTTTATTGTGACTTCCAAAATTATTCCTTTTTTGCTAAATTAATTTAAGCAAATTATAATATGACAGAATAAGTCCTGCTAAAATATCCCAAACTTATGTAAATAACTAGCTCCTGTAATCGTGAGCACACACTCAACTTGAATGTGAATTTGAAAGTGTAGTATTTAAGTATTTAGTAAAATACAGACAACAACAGATAGAAAGGATTTTAATTCTTGTGGAATACAGGCATAGGTCACCATTATACATACCGAGATTTACACGATACGTAGGATGTCTCTTAAGTTTTGCATAGTGGGACGTAGAGGGCGCCACTAATCGAATGTCAGTACTAAAATTTAACCTCCATCTTTTGTTACCTAAATCAAAAACTTCAGTGCTATACGTGCATTGTTGTAGCTACAACGAACTGTCATAGTTGACAAGTTAATTGAAAAATGGAATTAAATCGAAAACATTTTAGCGAAATAATTTTCGAAGACAATTATCTCAATAAGAATGCCTCGCGTAGCTAGTTTCTACTTTCGGCTATGAAGCACTACATCAGTCAACAATTTCCCATTGGTAATGGAAACGTGGACAGACTAGTCTTAGGGACGATCTAAGAGCAAGTTCACCAAAAACAGCAGTCTCTCGGGAAAGCGTCGATACTGTGCTTAAGATCATCAACGAAGATCGACATGTGATATCGCCAAATTGAGGCATTATTTGGGATATCAATTCAAAAAAATTTTTATAAAGAATTGTTTGTAAAAAATTAGTTCACCGTTGGATACCCCATCTGTTGATAGAAGAACAGGAAGCAGCCAGGATGAATTGGTGTCAAAAAACTCTAGATAGCTTCTATGTCGGAAACTCTAAAAACGTGTACAATGTTACCAATAATGATGAATCTTGTATTTACTCACATGAACTAGAAAATAAACGTCAATCGTCTGTTTGGGTGTTCCAAGGTGAAGGAAAACCAAGAAACGTCATCCATCTCGAAGTGTGTCCAAAAAGATGGCCGCGACATTTATCTAGAAAGCAGGTTAGTAGTAACAGTTCGTCTACAAAATCAAAGAACTGTAGCTGCAGATTGCTATAAAAAAGTTTATTTAGCGCCGGGCTTCGACAAACCAACCCCGAACGACGAATCAACCTCCACCAGGACAATGCCAGTTCGCACGGAGAACGCAAGACAATTGAATTTTTAACTCAACAAAACGTCGAATTATTGGACCATTTTCCGTACAGTCCGGACCTAAGTCCTAAAGATTTCTTTATCTTTCCGAAAATCAAGAACGGACTTCGTGCTCAAAAGTGCCAGTCGTCAGAAGGAGCAGTCGATGCTTTCAAAAAAAGTTTGCCTGTACCAACAAACAAGTGTGAAATACCATATCCTAAACACTTTCATTAGTACAACACAGATTATTCATACAGGCAGGGGCTAGCGATTACAGAAGACATTCCTAAGGGTAAGAGCATATGCACTTTTTACGCCTAGCAACCCTCTAAGGTGGCAAAAACGAACACTGGGCAACGAAAAACAAAAGATTCCTACAAAGGTATCATACAGAAGAATCACAAGTTCCAAATTAAATTTCAGTTCAAATTTTTATGTCCAAATTTTTAAAAGGATATCTTTTCTGTTCAGGGTTAACACATGTTGAATGTTAAATGGTCTTTCTACCTTAAAGGCAGCTATATTTTCATATACGTTATGACTGTCTTCTAAATGTTTTCTGCATTCAGAAATGATCGAAAGTAAATAAATAAATGTTTTCTCTATTAAAAAAAATATTTAATTCTAAACAAATAAAGGAACAAATGATTTCCTTTGTAATCTAATAGAAATGTATGTTGAATTATAAGTAAAGAATGAAAGAGGGTATTGAAATTACAAATAGTTGCGTGATTATTAACTTTTCGTTACTTAGTTCTTTTCGGTTCCGAACTGAAGTCGCATTTCAGACTTCACTAGCTGACATTTTGCCCACTTGATATTGGTTGCTGAACTGAAAATATTTTTTGGCTTTTATTTTATTACAGTGCAGGCTAACTACTTAACGTGAAGTACTGATAATGACATAAAATCCTTTCTGTTGACAAATTGAACAGTTTTCACATTCTTGCTATTTTATACTGGGAAATTTAGTTCATTTTACCAATTACTAAAGTACGTCTAAAAAAAACTGTGGAGTGGTCGGATTTATTAGACAGTGGGAAATGAAGAGGAATCAGGAAAATACGGGCTTGCAGTGTAAGAGTTATATCTAATAGCACATAGACGCCTGTTACACATTAAAATAAAACATTGCCAGTAGTTTTTGATACTTTATTTCTTCCTCTTATGTAAACTTGTTCATAAACTTAATTTTTGACAAAGATTAAAGAAAAGAAAGAAGAAATGTGTAAATAAGCAATTAGCAAATAATGATTGATATCGGAATTATGAAACGTAATAAAATTTCGTTTACGAGTATAACCCCAATAAAATACAACTATTCCATAAAACGAAAATAAAAACAGAAATTCCTTTAAAAAAATGTTTTTTTAAATTAAATTTTGTCTTAATAGAAACTAATCCCGCCAAATGGTCACACATGTGGTGGTCCCAGATGTACCCGACCCATCAAAGAAAACACAAAAATTTTGGAAAGAAATATATTTATTTTTCAACATAATCTCCTTTCAGCTCTATACACTTTTCCCAGCGATGTTCAGTAAGTTCGATACACTTTTTATAATAAGAATTGTCTTGCTCCTCGAAATAGCCATTAACTGACGATATTACTTCTTCATCGTTGGAAAATCTTTGACCACTGAGCCATTTTTTCAATTTTGGGAAATAGAGTGCATGCGGTAGCAATTCAAACTTCCATTAATTAATTTTGGCCATTGCAATAACGAATTTGTGAGCTGGTGCATTGTCGTGACGAAACAACACTTTCTTCTTAGACAAATGCGGCCGTTTCTGCTTGCCATTGATAGTTTTTCCTTTTTCAAGATAGTTAATGAGAATTATTCCACACGCATCCCAAAAAACCAATGCCATGACCTTGCCTGCAGATGAAACGGTCTTCGCCTTCTTTGGAGCCGGTTCTCCCTTTTGAGTCCATTGCTTCGATTGTTCTTTTGTATCGGGTGTGAAGTGATGAACTCTGTTTTGTTGCTGTGATACTTCGATAAACACTCAATTGAAACATCTTTGCGACACTATTTTTGCTCGAGTGTGAGCAAACGCGGAACTCATCTTGCACACAGCTTCCTCTAGTCCAAATTTTCGGATAATATGCGATGTATCGCACTTTTTACAATATCGTGCGAGTCTGCTAACTCGTACACTTTCAGTTGACAATCATCCAGTACAGCTTTGTAGATTTTCTTCACCATTTCTGAAGTCATCACCTCATTTGGTCGACCACCGCAATGCTCATCTTGGCAGCTCATACGTTCTCGTTTAAACTCTGCTACCCAATATAGAATCCAGTTCAGCTTTTATATCGATTGCGCTGAGGCCTTACAAATAAAAGTATTATATCAAGTAACGATGACCAATTTTTTCCATTTTTACAAATTCACCGAAAACGTTCACTACTGATGGCCGCCAAATAAATACTAAACAACGTGACGTGTTCAAACTTGAAATATATGCTTTATAGATTGTGTACTTTCTAATACAGTGATAATTTTCAAACAACTACCGCCATCTCTAGGTCAGGCCGGGTACTTATAGGACCACCCTCGTATGCAAAGTCAACAATCGTATACGTATGTATTTCTCCCGCTAATCCTAGTTACGCTTTAGACTATTCCCCTCAAGTCATTCGCATTTGAAATCTGTTAAACTGAACATCGTTGTTGTAAATAATAGGGTCACAAAATTATAATTTTTCTAGTATTGTATTATGAAAATGAGTCTATTGTAATACGCTAAGATAATCACATAAAGCATAATTAAATTATTAGTAAATAACAAAAGGAAGATATTTAAAATTATAGTTCTATAATCACAATTCAGTAAACCGATATTCTTTTATGTAACTATCTACAACGTCGAAGGTGAATAACCTGAAGGGAACAGTGTAATGTGTAGCGAGCCTTAGCAGGGGAAGTACATGCGTATTATGACCGTTGACTTTGCCGAGATTGACTCGGTATTTGCATCATTATTTTAAAATTCTAAACGATTTCAAAAACAAGCTCTTCTTTCTTCTGTCAGAGCAACGCCCTACTCAGAGAAGCGTATGAAATTGATATTACGCATACATTGGAATCGTATTGGTGTAAAGGACATTGATTTAAATATACCATATCGTTCATATTACCACAGATTTGTCTCGGCAAACTATATTCAATTTCATAACAAATACCTATAAATAAAAATATAAAAAGTAGGAAAAAATAGCGCAGTTTTAATAACATAAATATTATTACTTGCTAGATCTTCTTTGTAACAGGTGGGCCATCTATCGGTTTAAATTTGAACCACCAGTTATATCGAATCTGGCAATATTTATGTCATTCTATTCTGTCACAAAATTCAGTATATTACCTCCACTGACCGAAATGAATCGATTTACGACGATTGCCCGGCATACGCAAGTTTATTGCTAAAGTTCGTGAAACTGGTTTCATTGTTGAAGTGCCAAGACGTGAGCGTGCTCGTACAGTGCGTACACCCGAAAATATCGAAGCTGTGACTGAGAGTATGCGTGAGAAGCCATTAACATCAACTAATCATCGTTCCCAAGAATTGAACATTTCATGCACCAGTTTACGTCGAATTTTGGGAAAAGGTCTAGGTATGACGCCTTACAAAGTTCAATTGGTTCAAGAGTTGAAGCCACATGCCCATCCGTTTCGTTTTCGCTTCGCTACATGGGTCAACTAGAAACTGTACGATGATGTCGATTTTGCCAAAAAAATCGTCTTTTCGGATGAAGCTCATTGTCATCTTGGTGGGTACGTTAACAAGCAAAATTGCCGTATTTGGGGCTCAGAAAACCCACACGTGGTCTTACAGAAACTAATGCATCCATTACGAGTGACTGTTTGGTGCGGTTTGTGGAGCGGAGGCATCATTGACCCATATTTCTTTGAAAATGAGGACGGCGCAACCATTACGGTCAATGGAGACACCTATCGCATTATGATAACCGATTTTTTTGTGCCCGCTCTTCATGGTATTGATGTGAACGATGTTTGGTTTCAACAGGATTGTGCAACTTGCCACACATCTCATGCCACAATCGATTTATTGCTTTAAACGTTTGATGGCCGTTTAATTAGCCGAAATGGTGATGTCAATTGGCCGCCAAGAAGCTGCTATTTGACACCGTTGGGCTATTTTCTGTGGGACGTCGTTAAAGACAAGTGTTATGCTGACAAGCCAGAGACAATTGAGGATTTGAAGGCCAACATTCGTGATGCCATTGCCGAGATACGACCCCATACACTCAAAAAGTGCTCGAAACTTGGTCCGATCGAATGGGGTACTGTGAGGCCAGCCACGGCAGATATATGAATGAAATAATATTCCATCTCTAACCGGAACAATTGTACTTCAGAACAAAAAAATAAATTTGGCAAAATTTCAAACCGTTTTTGTTTTATTGCATTTTTAAATTTAAACTTTTAAATGACTCACCCGTTATATATATATATATATATATATATATATATATATATATATACTGAATTTAAGTACAGGCTGTATATAATTTAAAATTTTGAACACAAAGGAATGATAGATATATTTTACATAAACAAGTATTCTATTAAATAATACACACTTATTTGTAAAAGTATAATAAAGGACACATTGAATTATTCATATAAAGATTGATGGTTATGATATTAATATAAAACAAAATCCTATGTAATTCTAAATAACTAATAATTGTAAATTTCAAATAGATCATGTTGGTAAATAGTTTATAGTAGACAATGAACTTAAAAGTGAGAATAAAGTATCCATTAATACAAGATAAGAAAAATATGGGTCAAAGATTAGAATTGAAGATAAGTTGTCAATAATTCAAATTATATGAAATATATTGTTAAATTATCATGGTACGTGGATAGATAGCTTTTATTTGCAAGATAAAGATACATATATTGTTGTTAGAGATATTAATGCCAATATTTTGAAAGTTATGCGAATGTCAATATTGTGAAAGTTAATTAATGTCAATATTTTGAAAACACATGAAATTGAAAATTTTAAATGTTTTATATCAGTAAAAGTAGTAAAGTATTAAAATATGTATGTAATTTAAACATTTATAACTAATATAATTTAAGATTTACAAGAAAAAGAAAATATCTTTTGTGTGTCGATGCTGTATTTCTGTTTGTGGGTTTAAGTATCATGAAAAAGCATTACTAATATGACTGGATATAAAAATTCAGTAATCCATAATAGGGATCTATAAAAAACAGTAAACAGTAAAACAGTAATAGTATGATAAATAGTGAGAAAATAGATTATTGATACTGACAGGAATTAGAAATCGAGTGTGAATTAAAAATGATATTGGTTATTGAAAACAATTAAATGGAATTATAAAGGATATTATAATTATTTAAAGTATAAAATAAATCTATTCAAGTAAGTATATATAATAATAGCAATAGGTGTGGACAAATGTAACCAGGCAAAAATAGATAATACTTGGATAACATAAATTATAAGCGTGTACAAGAAATATATCAGTTGCTAAAGACATATACGGTGAACTAAGGAGAAAAAAAGGACATGTGTTAGGTCAATTTAAATAAAAACGGGAAGGTTTATGCAAAGGATACTAGGAAAATTTTGCAATACGACGCAACAATGAATCGTTGGAAGCGGCTTGTTGCTGCATGTTCAGACATGTTCATACGTGCAATACCAGTGCAAAGTGCCTGCGATGGCATCGTGGTCACGGAATGAGATAAGGGCAGTTTTGCGTTATAATTTCGTGCGTGGTTTAAAGTGCTTCGAAGAAATGACTCTTGCACTAGGTGATGTTTGTTCACATAGCACAACGATATTCAGGTGGTATAGAGAATTTCAAAGGGGATATTTAACTGTGGAAGATGCTGAGAGGCCGGGAAGGCCACGAACGTCAGTTACGGAGGAAAACGTTACTAATGTGAGGAAAATGCTTGGTGATGACACGCGAGTGATCTACCAACAGATATAGGGTAGTTCAGGCCTAAATGCACCAGCAATTCGTTCGATTCTGCGTGATCATTTGCACGTGAAGAAACTTTGTTCTCTCTGGGTGCCGCATCGACTGACTGAAGAGAAGATGAGACGACGTGTGACTTGGTGCCGGGAGAAGCTGAAAAAGTTTAATAATGGACAATTTCGGTATATGAAGAACATCGTGACAGGTGACGAGACTTGGCTGTACTATTACGATGTGCCGACCAATGCTCAAAAGTTTGGGTCTTTGATGATGAGGACACACCCGTAGTTGTCAGAAAATCGCGAACTGTAAAGAAGAAAATGATAGCTGTATTTTTCAAATCGAGTGGAATTGTGGAACGCGTCGTTTTGGACACACAGAAGATAGTCGCAGCTAAGTGGTATACTGAACGGTGCTTGCCTAAAGTCATTGGATCTATGAAGAATCTGCAGCTAAAGCCAAGAATGGACACCTAGTTTCTCCATCACGATAATGCTCCAGCTCACCGCGCCAAAGCCTGCACCGAATATTTGACCACGACAGGATTGAAACTTCTCGAGCACCCTCCCTACAGTCCAGATCTTGCTTCCTGCAACTTTGCATTGTTCCCGCATGTGAAAATTAAGATGAAAGGGAGGCGGTTTTTCCAGTGATGAAAACCCTCTGCGGGCTTGGGACAACAAGTGTGCTTTACTCTCTAGTGAAACTTGGCAGAACTGGTTTAAAGATTGGTTTCGGGGGATGGAGAGGTGTATTGTGTGTAGAGGAAATTGCTTTGAAAAAATTAAATAAGCAAAGCTGTATTGCAAAACTTTCCTAGTACCCTTTGTATAAAGGTACCTGTTATAAATATTAAGACATATAAAATTGGACGTCCAAAATTAATATATTCTAGTTATTTAAAAATCTAGCTTTGTTTTATTTTATATTACAAGCTTATTAAATCAAAATACATAATTATGAAAGTGTACTATTTAGAAATCAGAGATTATGTAAATCAATAATATAGAAAGCACATTTTTTAAGGAAGCCTCAGTATTGGATTTAATAATATAAGTATTTATTTCGAAGTTACCTACCTTGAGATAATCTTATATGTAAATAGATTTTAAATAAATAAATAGATAAAGTACTAATTTCATTTAATTAAAGATTTACATTTAAATTTCATCAAATGCAATATTGTTAAAATTGAATAAAATAAGTTTAAAATATTTTTCTTGTGCTAGTACAGTGTCAAAATTAAAATTCACATATATTTTCATAACATTTTTGGAATCAAAACGTGGTGCAGCATTTCTTTAAAATCATAATTCAAAAACATAATAATATCTAGCGAAGGACGGATACAAAGTTTTGAAAAAATGAAACTAAAGATTGCCTACGTCGACGGGAACATATGGACGGGTATATGTATTTATATGACACTGATATAAATTGGAACAAAAGTAAAAAGCTACAAATAAATAAACTCTGTTTAAAAGTCTGTTTAAAAGACGGCGACTAGAACATAGAATAACAATAAATTTGGACAACTAATATATCAAATTCAAAGCTATCAAAATGAAGTTAGTCGCAAATAAATATGCAAAGAACGTAAACAAACACGCGAAAGTCATGCAATATTCAGAGTCTGCCAAAGTAAAAGGGATATATGCATATACAATATATACATATTAAATATTGAATATCGAATAGCGGAAAAAATGGACCGTAGCGTTATTTCGCGATAACAAAAGTGTTTGGAATGACATACTGATTATATAAAAAAATAAAGCGTATATGTAAATTTTTGAAGCATTTAATAAATTTGTAATTTCTTTCAATTGTTTTTATTTTATCAATGATGAGCCCTTAATTTTGAAATGCGCCTAGTTTTATCATTTATCTATCAGATTATTTACCGGCATCCTTTTAGTATTACCTCCTAGCTTGGTATGTAATATATTAAGGGGTTAAATGTCCCCTTAATTAATCTCAATAAATAATAAAGATAATATTATTAATAGAAAATATTTATTTGCACGTGGTGATTAGTGAATTTATTACGAGCGCGTGTCCGGCTAGTTGAAGCCCTGCAATAAATGTAAATTTGAAAATAAGTTGCTGGAGTTAATAATTAGTAAATGTTTACAATGAGCATCAAAAGTCCAGGACGTGTGGCAAGCTGAAAGATTATTAGTGGAAATAAAATACCAAGCTTGCCCTTTAAATTTTATTCACTAATTTAATTTAATTCTTTATACTTGAATACATAAAAACAAAAACGATTAATAAAAGCAAGAGGCAAAGGTAATGGCAAAGCTGTAATAAAAGTTATTCCAGTATTACAAAATGATGCAGAGTGATATAATCTGTGGAATAAAATATTAAAAAGATTAAATTAAAATATATATCGAACGATACGTAAGGTACTTGCGTGTGTGTACATATATATATATATATATATATATATATATATATATATATATATATCCTGGGCCAGCATATTGTTATTCTGCGGTAGCAAAATAAACATGTGGACACTACATTTGCGGGTAGAACTTAACTGCACAAGCTCGTAGAATGAATGTGTGTAGCCTTGTTCATGGCTGGAGTAAGTAGAAGTCTGTTTTTTTCTTACGAGCTGGGGCTTTTAAAAAACGAAGCGGTAAGCTGAGTAGAATTCTGGTCATGTTTGAACTAACCAATGAGACGAGAGAATAGGTACGCTAGAAATTAGGTGTGCTAAAAAATTAGCATAAATTAAAAGTGCGATATCAATTTAAGTACAATGACATTTAGACAGAATAATAGACGTGTATCCTGTGTGAAAAAAAGGATTAATATTTGAATCTCTAACTGCATTTGTAAATCAATGCAATAAAATTAATATTGAATGTGTGTCAATGGAATGTTACCAAGACTATTCTAAGAGAAGGTTTGAAAAGTTTTAGGTATTTAGCTTCCTAGAAAACGACAACAGTTTGTTTTATTACAGCCTGACCGTACTTGACGAAAACAAAAATTTCGCGTCTGGATATAACAAAAAGAATGTCTTATAAATAATAATTTATGAATTCAAAATCGAATTGTATTTAAACTAAAATAAATTAATTTAAGAACATGATATAAAAAATTTTTTGCCAAGCGTAACAAAAGTATTTTAGAAGAATTTTAAAACAATAAAAGCACTTCCTATCGTTAAATAGCTTCTAGGAAAGATTGGTAAAGTACCGATAGAATTATTATCTAAATTAAATAGTCTAATATTTTTGTTTTCTATTAGATATCATCTTTTATTCGAAATAGTTTTTTGTATTTATATGTACGACTTTTGTAGCAAACGTTAATTTAAGTGAAATTTATATTAGCTTAAAGCATACAAATCCTTCTACATTATAATAATAAATAAAGAATTCCACTAAATTGTTTTGTGCACATAAGGAACTCTAACGAGAATTCGGCTCTTCGAGTTCTAATGATCCAATTACATTTTAATCTCTATTTATATCTAAGAGCAGTCATTTAAATGACCCGTCATTCATCAAGGTACATCTAAGAGGTCATAAACTTAACTGTAACAATCTCAAAGCTGTATCTATTTGGTCCATCAATTAATCTAACAGAACGTAGTTCAGATGGTTCGGTATATCGGACCAATTAAAATCTAAAGAGCCAGTGACAAATGAAACAATCGATACCCAAACAATTACACAGAAGGATTCGAACGACGGTAGTGCAATCTGTATGTACCAAGTTTGGAAGTCCCTATCCGTTATCTTGTCAATTATGCATACTAGCCAGGGATAATATATCACAACTATTATCAGTAATAATACATATGTTCTCGCGTTAAATAATTACTTAGGCTTGCCGAGTACGCATTCACTCTGACTGCACATTAATATTCATATTATTCCGTATCTGTTACGCGTTGGCGTGGGTGTGCAAAGAAAAAAGGGCTCCCGATAAGCATGTAATGCAACACGATAGGTGTTAGCACATGTTTGAGCAACATTACTGTGGGGAATACAACACAATTTGAAAATTTCCCTAATATCGTGTTGATTATACTGCACAATAATTTGGAATATATATGTATGTGTGTGTAGTAACCCATGTTTATTTATGTTAGCAGAATAATATTTACTTGCGAGCGCTATTACAGATTCTCTTCATTGAAATGAAAACGCTCGCATACAAATGAGACATAATTATTAAACATATTTGAAGCATAAATTATTGCTGCATAAGAACTAATTAATATACAATAAAATATTTAATGCAATACAAAAAAATTAGCTCACTGTAATATTTTTCAAGCGACACGTGAGTATCTGAAAGAAAATCATGGTATACAAAACACAGAGGTTTTCCATAAATTTTTTTTCAAATAATTTAATGTAGGCGTTTATATTTCGGGAACTGATAACACTGTCAATGTTGTCTCCGATCCGATGATTGCATCGTGAAGTTTGTTATTTTTGACAATATATTTACCGTGACAGTTTTATTATCCGATCGCTATTTCTATTGTTGTTAGTAAGTTGAAACATTGAACATTTTCGTGCAATTATTTTTCACAACTTTCGGCGTGGATTATCTCAACAAGAATGCATCGGCGAGCTGAATCCTTTATATGTTGATGAAGTACCATCAATAGCTACAGTATGTCGTTGGTATAGTGAATTCAAACTTGGACGGCGTTCTTTGGACGATGAATTTCATGAAAGTCGTCCCATGAATATCGTTGTGTCGGAAAACATTAATGCAGTGTCTGAATTGATAGCGCAAGACCGTCACATCACATACCGTGAGACCGAGGCATTTCTAGGTATTAATAACACCAGCGTGCATAAGATTCTGCACGAACATTGAACCGTTAAGAAGCTATGTTCACGCTGGGTACCACATAATTTGACAACCGCTCAAAAGAAAGCTCGCGTTAATTGGTGCCAAGAAATGCACAAAAAAATACAATGGCGGTGCTTCAAAGAACATTTATAAAGTCGTCATAGGTGCGGTGCTTCAAAGAACATTTATAAAGTCGTCATAGGTGATGAATCCTGGATCTATCTACGTATGAGCCCAATAGTGAACAGCAATTGACTGTGTGGGTATTCCAAGATGGTCCTAAACTAACAACAGTTGTTCGCGCTCGAAGCACATCAAAACAAATGGTCGCCTGTTTTTTCGGAAAAACTGGTCACGTTGCAACCGTGCCTTCAAAGAGTTGCAGAACGGTCAATTTTGAATGGTACACAACTATTTGTTTGCCAAAAGTTTTTAAAGAAATAAGGAAAACAAACCGGAAACGGCGGATCATTCTCCACCGTGAGAATGCAAGCTCTCAGAAGTCGGTTCAATTGAATATTTGACCGGAGAAAACATTGAATTGATGAGTCATCCGCCGTACAGCCCTGATCGAGCACCCTGCGATTTCTTTTTGTTCCTACACGTGTAGAATAAACTTCGTGGTCAACGGTTTTCTATGCTGAAAGAGGCAGTTGAGACATTCAAAACTCAGATTTTGGAGATATCGCCTTCGCAGTGGCAGCAATGCTTTTCGGATTGGTTTAAACGAATGCAAAAGTCCATTGATTTTCAAGGAGAATATTTTGAAAAGCAATAAATCTATTTTCGATAATAAAAATTTTTTTTTGCTTGCTATTCCCGAAATATAAACGGCTACTCTTGTATAATATAGTCACTATAACATAAAATAGCAAACCTGAAACTGACATTAGTAATCATTAATCATTAATAAATTTCGGTTAAAATACACAGTTTTCATTAACTGTTCCAATAACTATTATTACAATGTAATTGTAGTCATACCGCCTTCACAGTGGCAGCAATGCTTTTCGAATTGGTTTAAACGAATGCAATTTTTTTTTTGTTTGCTATTCCCGAAATATGAACGGCTACCCTCGCATATATAATAAATAATGTAATAAATGGCAGTAAATGAAAATTTTGGAATATTCTAGGGAACAGAAGATGGTAATTAATGCTACAGAAAAGCTTACAAGGAAAAGTCATAAAGTTACGTAGAAAATATATTTATTCTGCTGAAATTGTTTCAACTTACAACTCACGAAAATCGATGTTTTTGAAAAGAAACATCATTATTTTTACTACTATCCGAGAGATGTATCAAATTAACCTGTATCAATGTAGAACTCTATTCATTTTTTTTAATAAATATGCTTTTCTGAGAAGTTTCTGTATAATATAATTGTGGTTTTGTTAATTCATTTCTATATAATTTACTTTCATTTTGCTAATAAAATTTCACATGTATT
The DNA here is from genome assembly GCA_031893035.1 of Dermolepida albohirtum. Classification (NCBI taxonomy): domain Eukaryota; kingdom Metazoa; phylum Arthropoda; class Insecta; order Coleoptera; family Scarabaeidae; genus Dermolepida; species Dermolepida albohirtum. Next base: position 134,731 of record JAVIWB010001525.1, on the reverse strand, counting down.
GGGACTTGTTAGCAACACATATGTATACAACAATGATTAATAGCAAATGTTGATCCTTTTTAAGGATTTTTAATGAATAAGAAAGACTGTTGCTGTATTTAACTTACCCTTTTTACATCAGATCCAATGAAAGTAAGTTCTAGTTAACGCTGAATAGGTTCAATTTGTTGTAGTTTTGAACGAAGTACATTAGAGCAAGGCCTTTTCTGCATTTTTTAAGGCATTGTAATATATGTATGTATATACGAGGTCTAAATACTACAAAAGTAGCAATAATGAATAATTTTAAAAGCGTTCTTGAAAAAGGCCTAAAAAAGAGTCTTTAGAAGTTAGCCACTTATCTCAAGCATTCTGAGATCTGAGCATGTAGACATAAATTTTGTGTGGATCGATTTGAATGAAAAAGTTAATCGATTAGGTAAGGCTGCTATTACTATCAAGAGGATTAGTGATGATCATGTCTATAGCAGGGAAATTCTTAATGAGATCAAAAGATATTATCTGGCGGCGAAATGAGAACAAAAATGGAAAATGATACATTACTACTTCTTTCAGTTGGCAGTAAGCATATTATTAGCATACTAGTTACTCACTATCACCGAATCTTTATTTCATAGTTACCGAGTATAAATTTGGGCACGGGATTTACCACACTATCTTCACAAATTAAATCTAGTGGACTTACCCGCTTGTAATTGTGGACACGAAACTGTGGATTTGGGTCATGTCATTTTGAAGTGTCAAAAGTTTTACAGATAACGCGAGGCACTGTTTCGCAGACCTGTTAGACTAAAAGTCTGTTTATTCACAATAACTGTTAAGTTATATTGTTGGAGACTAATAACGATTCTTTCTTCTGATTAGTGCCTTTTTTCCGGTGGCTAAGTCTTTTGTGTAGTCATTCCAATAAACTTCGATTTGTAAAATGTGTATCTTTTCGTATATACTTTCCCACTCGGCTATGTTTTAATGTTTTTCCATTAATGCCGTTAACGCGGTCAATGGGCTTTAATTCCTCCCAAAAATACTATTATTATATAAAATTGAATACTACTACATATGAAGAAATGTTACAAATTTTCGAAAAAAAATTATACATAAAATTTTAGGCTGAACATATACAGCCTAGAAACGATAAGTTATTTATTAAACAAAATAAAAGAAACCCAAGAAAACTAATAACTAAAAATCGAAAATAGCATTAGTCTTGCACAGAGAACAAAAGTAATATGTTTGAATCTTGTAAAAGAGAAGACTGGTAGTGTATTTGCTTTATATATTAAAATGTTAAACCTTTATTTAATAAAATCGTTTTCTCCCTGCCTGTCTAAGTAGCTCACAGCTATGATTTTATTAGGATTTTCTTCTCCATTAAATTCCGGGTAACAACGCTGAATTAAAACATAGCTGCGAATTTGAAATTACATATAAACTTCATACACCCTGACGTGGTGCTGACAGTGATCTAAGGACGCGAAAAAGCCAAAACAGTTCCTCTATTAGTGGGAATGATTCGCATATACATCGGGAACGATAGCTCCAAAGTGAACAAGGCGAGAGGGTCTGATCGTACAGCGAACCAACTTCCCTGTAAAGTGATAGAAAGGGGAAACGACAAACCGCTCCAACGACGAAAAAGATCACAAAGCGAGAAGTCGGAGTGAGCACGGATGAGGATGGTGTAAATTTTCCTTTTCATCGATTTAGGGCAAGCTTTTATTTTACGAATTTTATCAAGGATATTTATTTAGTGCGGGGTTATTGTTATGATCGTGCTATGAAGAACAATAATCTTCCTTTCGTTTTAATACCGTTACTGTTGTTAACGATGCTTTCATGTTTTTATGACAAGAGCTTTTTATTACCCACCTTCTAACACGTGTACATATACACAAACTGACGTCTCCTTTATTTGCGTTTCCATGCTCTTTCTCTTTCCGTTTGCTGGCTTTCAAAATATGAATTCGCTGTAGTAAAGATGATAATGGTAGATTTTTTTATGTTATAACTTACAATTAAATGGTTAGAAAAATATGGGCAGATGCATTGACATCTTCTAAAGATGACTATATTATCACCAGGTATAAAAATAGAAAAAATGGGAACTAATGCAAAATGTTGAAATTAGTATTTAAAAAGCAAATTAAGAAATTAAATGAAGTACAAACTCGATTAAGAGGTGATAAGTATTTATCATAAGATAAAGAAATATCTGTACGCAAATTTTCCATTTATTAATGAATTTAAATTAAATTTGGTAATCGAAAAATAGAAAATTGCTATTTCTGCAAATACATATCAGCATTATAACACTTCCGGTAACCCCAGAAGTAACGTCGATTTTGAAGATTCAAAATAATTTATACAGCATTCCGATCTACGTGACATTTTGCATCTGGCGACAATAAATAATTTTTTAAGTTTCGTTGCTGCTTACGAAAAAGTTGATTTTCTATATTTAAATCTAGAAATCTGTAAACCATTTAAAATTATCTAAATATGGTCAAATAGTACTAAAAAATGTAAACATATTAATTATGCAATCTGGTTCGTAGACCTCCGCGGTTGTCCATACTTCCTTCATCTTGGCTTCCACGCTGATACCGCCTCTTCATACAGACGCTTCATTACCACTTGTATGGGATATCCTTGGAGAAGCGTATCGCGCAAAACGAATTCAGCTTAGATAGAAATTTAAGCAAATGTATTGATTAATGGACAGAAAGTCTAAATTGTCCATAGAAAGTAAGCTTCTTCTATGTAAAGATAACCATCAGCAGGGTTAATAAGCATTTATAATTGTTTTGAAGATTTATAAATTCGCCATAGTAATGAGTTGCCACGTCGAAACGTCTTTTATCGTTTTCTCTTGATAGTCTGATCTTTTATAATACATGAAAGTTTATTGGCTTTACTAACGCACCAGAACTCTAAATATTGCACCAAGATGTTCTTGACATCTACTTATATATTGAATTTAATTAGTTGAGCAATGGAGCTCTGGTACCCTCCGCAAGAAAAAATGGACTAAATTCAAGAACAAGATTTGAAATTTTCCTTGTTACGTATAAACTAGTTTCTGTAGCGACTAATATGCACAAAATAAAGTTAAATTTGAGACGTTTAGTAAATATCCAAAACAGTTTTAATACGATTTACTTTTTTACAATTCCTAATATTAAAATATTTATAAAAATGTTCTATAATTTTCTTGCCATACTTTCTTCATCTTGGCTTCCGGGCTGAAACTGTGTCTTCGTCAATACTGGATAGGATTTGTCGGTAACACATGGACATTATCCAAATAATTCGACAAATCCTATCCGCTGACAACCAGCCTGATGATTTGGCCGATCTGGTAAAAACTTCCTTAACCTCTACTTATTTCCAGTTCTATGGCAGCTACAAAGAACAGATAACTGGTGCAGCTATAGGGTCTCCTCTCTCTCCTGTTGTCGCCAATATTTTTATGGAGGCATTCGAATAACAAATTCTATACTCCTGCAACCTAAAGTCAAAATGTTTGTTCAGGTAAATAGATGACACCTTTGTTATTTGGCCGCATGATCAGGATTCCTTGAATAAATTCGGCATTCCTAAATTCCCAGCGCAATTCCATAAGTTTTACTATGTAGGTTGAATCAAAAGATTCCCTTTCTTTCCTAGACGTCTTGGTGAATCACCGTTGTGGAAGACTAATCTCAGCGCGACTGTTAAACCATGAAGATGTCTCATACAAGTAGTAACGAAACACAATATGCTTACATTTCTTAAAAATTACTTGATCGTATTCAAATAATTTTAAATGGTTTACAGCTTTTTAGATTAAAATATACAAAATTAACTTTTTCGAAAGCAGCAACGAAAATTGACAAATTATTTATTGTCGCCAGATGCAAAATGGCACGTAGATCGAAATTATGTAACAATAATTGAGGCATTCTATTTGAATCTTCAAAATCGACGTTACTTCCCATACAAATGGTGACGAAACGTCGGTACCAAAATTGTCGATGATGCGATTCTAGCCCGGATGCCAAGATGAAAAAATGTTAATTGCGTACTCTCCGTAGCTACCATAATACGTATAACTTTTCTTTTACTTAAATTAAATGATCGAATTCCATATTTTTAAAAATATCCATTATATTTATTTAATTGAATTCATAATAGTAACACAAATAGACAGAATATAAAGTGAGAAAAATTCAAACTCCAGTAAACATATGCAAATCATTGTAGTTTCTACAGATTTTATAAAGTCCATTTACTAACTAATGGCACATGCCCATATAATAATTTTAGAGTTGGGAAGAAAAAGTATTATGTAATTAGGGTGACAGAAATAGATTGTGTTGTGTGAATATCTTTTGAAATATTTGAAAATTTTAAAACCATTTCCTCCACATATCTAGTTTATACGAGGATAGCCGTTTACATTTCGGGAACTGGCACCACTGTTAGTGTTGCCCCCGATCTGATGATAACATCGTGAAGTTTGTCATTCTTGACAATATATTTACCTTGACAGTTTTATTACCCGGTTGCTATTTCTATTGTTGACAGTAAATTCAAAATTTTATATCAGCGAAAAAATGAAATTAACTCGCGAACATTTTCATGCAATTATTTTTGATAACTTTCGGGGTAGGATTATCTCTGCAAGAATGCATCGACGAGCTGAATTTTTTATATGGTGATGAAGCACCATCGAAAACCACAGTACATCGTTGGCATAGTGAATTCAAACTTGGACAGCGTTTTTTGGACGATGAAATTCGTGAAGGTCATCACGCAAATGTTGTTGTGTCGGAAAACATTAATGTAGTGTCAGAACTGATAATGCAAGACGGTCATGTGACGTACCGTGAGATCATAGCATCTCTAGTTATTAGTAACACCAGGGTGCATAAGATCCTGCATGAACATTTAGCTGTCAAAAAGCTATGTTCACGTTGCGTACAAGACAACCGCTCAAAAAAGGACTCGCGTCGATTGGTGCCAAGAAATGCACAAAAAATACAATAGCGTATACCAAGATGAGCCAAAACCAACAAAAGCTGTTGGCGCTCGAAGCACATCAAAACAAATGGTCGCCTGTTTTTTTAGAAAAACCGGTCACGTTGCAACCGTGCCTTTAGAGAGTTGTAGAACGGTCAATGCCGAATGGTACATAACTATTTGTTTGCCAAAAGGTTTCGAAGAAATAAAGAAAACGAATCGAAACCGACAGATCATTCTCCACCATGACGATGCGAGCTCTCACAGGTCGGTTCAAACAATTAAATATTTGATCGAGAAAAACATTGAATTGATGAGTCATCCGCCGTACAGCCCTAATCTAGCACCCTGTGGTTTCTTTTTGTTCCCACACGTGAAGAATAAACTTCATAGTCAACGGTTTTCTACGCCGGAAGGGGCAGTGGAGGCATTCAAAACTCATATTTTGGAGATACCACCTTCACAGTGGCAACAATGATTTTCGGATTGGTTTAAAGGAATGCAAGGGGAATATTTTGAAAGGCAGTAAAACTATTTTCGATATTAAAAAAAATTTTTTTTGTTTGCTATTCCCGAAATATAAACCACTAACCTCGTATATATATAAATTGACACTTAAATTATGTTGTACCTGGTGCTATTTTAATTTAGCGAGCTAGCACAATATTTAGAACACTCCTCGCACATATTTCTTGCCATCAGGTTTTAATCGAGCTCTATAAGTTTATAAGGAGATTATATTTTTAAAGCAATTGACAAAATAAGGCACGATGAATGCAGGTTAAGTTGTCTTCACAATAATCTAATATAAAATAATCGAAAAGTCTTCAGACAATTTTATTATCAATTTCATAAGTTATAAAGAAATAATAATAGCGGGTGCTAAGATATCTTTCAGAAGTTATTAGTATCTTGCCTGTGTGTGTGATTTGTAAATCTATCAGAAGCAGTAAAAGAATTAGGAAGCTACGAAGGCCCGAATGTTGTTAGAAAATTTAGACTGGAAACTAACAATGAAAAAAAATGTATGCAATTAGGAGCATTTTGAAAGATCTCCTGATTTGAAAAATATTCGGAGAAGAGAGTACAAAAATCAAGTACTTTAGAACTATTATCGTTGAAACGAAAGGAAATGAAGCATATGGAGGTAAATATATAAATAAATATTAAATTTTACAATACTGCCAAGCAAGTCAAATATGGTCAACAACAAAAACTACTCTAAGTATGCAAAGAGCTTTTTTGAAAGAGCTCTATGTAAAGAAAAGAAAAATACTTAATAATATTTAGAAGAAATATAATTGAAGATTTGGCAGTAGAAAATACTAACAAAAGAAATATCACATACTGCTAAAGTTTAAAGAATAAGGTAAATGAGACATATATAAAGAATACACGAAGAGAAGATGGGCAGCAAGGGTGGAACTCGGTAGCACAATAAATAACAGAGGAAAAGGCACATTAAAGGCAAGGTGAAACGATCGGATAAAATCGACCTTAAAGAACTAAGAGTTGGGACTAGAATAGGGTTACAGGACATATATTCACTAGAAGATTTCTGGGGTATTAAATTTTGTTAACTTTATTATTATTTAAATTTAATTACATATTTCGATAATGATACATTTAACAGTTATCACTAGAGCACGGAATTATATGCATTAAAAACCCTAAAAATATGCGCATATATATATGCACAATATTTTGTTAAATTATACAACAGTTTTTTTTAAACATTATGCAGCAATTTAGTTAAATATGCACTGATTGCATTTAAAAAAAATTGACTTAGAAAAACACAATAGAATTACAAAATTTATTTAAACAAGTTGTTTGTATTACAAAAGATAAATTGATAAATTAATGTCAAGTACAAACCTACAAACTATAAAGCATTACATTTTATTTTTTATAATATTGTAAATATTGGCAATCATATATTTCTCTAAATTTTCCACAAGAAACGGTTCTCTTCGATCAGATAACAAATTTTTATATATAGAAAAACTTCTTTCTGCATCAACAGAAGTAATTGGTGAAAACTTAAATTTGCATATAGTGGTGACATCCATTGTTATAGAAGTCTCATAATTTCCATTTAAAATATTTGAAATTTTAGTAAGTTGTATTTTTTGTTAATACGTCTTGCATCTTCGTTTTTATAGAGTCACCAATTTTACCTTTAACTTGGTTGACCTTATTTTTGAAATATGCCCTGCCTCTGTAATGTAGTTAACGTTTCCGTAATAAAGCTAAAATTCGTTGTGATAAATGCCAGTTGTTGATTTAATGTAGGGATATTTAAAATAGTTTTACACTCTTTAATAGCTGCGGAATCATCAGAAAATTTTGACACTAACACTGCAATATCATTGAAATAATTTACATAAAAGAATGCGGCCTCTAGCCATGTACCCCACCTCGTAATTATTGGCTGAGGTGGCAAAGGAGTATGAGGTAAACTGTCTTTGTACATTTATATTCGGAGGAGTGCTTTTACAAATATTTTCTTGACCGTATTGATTAAATTATTAACATCTGGATATTCGTTACGAATTTCTTCTGCTATTCTATTCACGCCATGAGCTATGCATGTGATATGTATCATTTTTGAATAAAATACTTTTAGAGTTTGTGCAGATTTGGTCATGTATGTAGCAGCGTCCGACAACATCAATAAAACCTTTTCAGTAGGGACAGCATTGGGTAAATAGAAACTTGTTAATACTTCGTTTATAAACTATGACATAGTTACATTGTTGGATTTCTCTAATTGTTGGATTTCTCTAATTGTTTCAAACCAATTAAATACGCTTCACCAGCAACGTTTTCACTCAGTACACCTATTAATAAATTGGCGATAAATCTGCCACAAGTGTCAGTTGTTTCGTTGACTATAAAATAAATATAATTGTTTCTAATTAACTCCCTAATTTCACTCATGGTTTTTTCGAAAACAATGTTTATATATTTTTTTCTAAAGGTGCTTTCATCTGGTACTGGTCTACCACGATATTTCTCTAAAAACGCTTTAAAAGTTGGATTTTGTAATTTCATAAGCGGAATATTGGCACTAACAAAGGCTTCACATAAATCAAAATTGAAATCTTCTCTATTTTCATAGACTGATGCCGAAGAACTTGTTTAATTAAGCGTTAATTGTTTTGTATTTTTCATTTTCTTCTTATATTTTGTATGCAATGCTGTAGCAATATGTTGTATAATTTGAATTTTTTTGTCACATAAAATCTATTAATTCGAGAACCGTTTTGGTACCAAATACAAATAAAAAATAATATGAAGTAAACTTACTGTTTTGCTGCAACATCGACAAAACACCTTGTTTAAATTTAAATAAAGTTCTGGATAATCCTTTATCCATGTAGCTATAAAAGTCTATGTTAGTGGCATTATTACTTCGTTTTAAAAACAACGACTGACCCCTGACAAATCCAAAATGAAACTGAAAGACAACCGATGGCAGTGGGATTCGTAGTAAAGCGTAGAAAATAGGGGAATCCCAGTTTTTGCCGATGCGATACCGGGCGGTTTGTAAAATGTAGGAGAACCCCAGTTCTCAAAGTGCAGTGTGGGCAATATTTGCTTTATTTAATTTAACAGAAAATTTAATTATACAAATATGCACGTACATATATGAATTTTATTCTGGTTTATGCATCAATTTCTGAAAGTATGCAAAATGAAAATCGGTTTTTTGTTTGTTTTTGTTTAATTCCTGTAGATACGAGAAAAATTTCTTGGAATATCGATATTATAGAACATGCAAATGCATATAATTTCGTGCTCTAGTTATCACTATACTAAACTAAAGAGATAAAAAAGCACCACTTTGTGGATTATGCCACAGGCATTGCTATAACGTTAGTATAAAAAGTATTGCAGAACTCTAGAAGGTAAACAGATGAAAAACACTACAAAGAACACCGGTCATGTTGGAATAATTATGAAATATAAATAGGCACTTAAACATGTAATAGAATGATTCCTACTGGAAAATGAAAGGAAAGAGTAATTTAAAGTTTATTATTTACAGCGATTTAACGACTGGAAATGTTACACGGTGTGAATACTACTATTCTTGCAACTCTAGCAGGCCATAGCAGTTCACCAAACTTAAATATGTAATATTTACCTCTATGGATTCCTCGTTCCATTATTCATTATAAGAAACTCTACTAAGTAAGGGATATGTTATAATGAAGGTGTATATCTCCTTTGTCGCCTCAGTTATTATATAGATTAATTTAACGCAATCAAGGAATTACATTTCACTGAATTTGGATAAGAATCTATTACAAGATGTCAAGTAGTAAACATGCGTAAACGAAATATTCAAGCTGTAACATGCTATAAAATATAACTTTTAAATGCAATGAAACTCTTATCTGAAAACATTTTTGTGTAGTACTCCATAAATTTTAACGTACATTTGGCTTTTTACTAAAATTCTGCCATTATTAAAAAGTCAATGTGTATGTGGGTATAAGTGTTTCTTATGTAAACATAAATTTCAAAATGTTAACATTCATACCATTTGCAAAAAATACCTTGAAGTGTTGTATGTATACTAAACATTGCATATTAGAAAAACTAGTTCTTTGTCTATACAACCCAGCCTCTTATCCAGACGATTAAACTTAAATATAACATTTATTTTCGCTATTATTTTAAAATAAAACTTCATTTTCGAATGATAATTTGTTTAGCGTAATTTAGTTTTTTTTATATATATAAAATTTAAAATTTCTTTGAATTTAATGATTATAGTTTCACCACAAAAGGCTTTTTTATCAAAAATTCATCGAGATACAAAATTCGACTTAACAGTATAAAATTTTTGGGTCAACATTTATTTCTGACTATACCTCTCACTGCAAACAGTAACACTATCTACGTCATAGTCTTAACAAAATAAGTGCCGATAATGTTAATCACTTTTGGTCAACCAAAATATAGGCTGTTTTTTCAAGAGTTTGAGAATTTTAAATGACAATACAAGACAGAAATATTGTTGGAATGAAATTTTTTTATTCTAATCTGGTAGATAATTTCATGGCATTTACTTTTTAAATATGATTTCCGGCATATGTCCGCCGCGGCTACGAGTTACATGGTCCATTCGATCAGTCCAATTTTTGACTACTTTTCCCTATGGGGTCAATGGTGGCTTGAATATTGGTTTCCAATGCTTCAAGAGTTGCTTGTTTGTTGGCATAAACCAATGACTTAACATAGCCCCATATAAAGGAATCCAGAGGTGTTAAATCGCACGAACTAGGAGGCCAGTGAACATGATCACTTCTGGAGTTAGTGTGGCTCGATAGCGCTCGCCATTCACCGTAACGGCAGCTCCTTCCCCATTTCGAAATAAATAAAGACCGACGATGCCGCCAGCATATAAACCGCTCCAAATAAAATTTTCCACGTAGTCGAAGGACAAAGGCCTTCTTTAATACTTCCCGCTACAGCAGCAATATTCTCTTCGGTACGTACATTTCTTTGTCTCGCTGATAGTTTTGAATCGAGAAGAATAAAATTAGTGCGAAACCACCGTAAAATGGACGAAGTGCTCTATGAACTTCGTGAACAGATTTATTTTTTCAAAGTAGATTTCCACAATTTGAAAGCATTGTTCTGGCGTTAAACAATTCATGATGATTTGCCAAACCTTACTGAACAGAAATATCAACACAGTTTGACATTATCGGCTGTCAAACAATAGTTACGATTTCATTCAAACAGAAAAGCGCTCTATTGGTGTAGATTTTCAAATATGGACAAAATTTCGACTGCTCTAGAGCTAAGTTCATGTAAGTCCAATGCAAATTATTGTCATCAGGCTTTTTATATTAATCAAATTTTATAAGCCTTCAGATAAAGAACGTGATAATAGTTTTGAAAGACCACGTTTAAAATAGAGAAACTTGATTAAATTATTTCTCTCACTTATAACAACAATATTCTCCTTTAACCGGATGGCTCGGCAACGCAGAAATATTGATTTATTTCTAGCTGAACTAGCTTGTTCAATTTCTTAAGTAAACAATAATGAGTGAAGTGAAACGAATACCTCAAGTGTTTCTTTAAAATCTATATAAACGTAAGTTCTATTACTTGAAATATGATATGCAAAAATTACCCTCTTTGGATATACTATATTCTCTAAATCTATCACATAGTCGTGTTTTTGCGAGCTGTCGATAGCCTCGAACACCAGAACTAGATCGCATTAAGTAAAAATGAAAGTATTTTGCAACCGAAGCAAAGAACTGAGTTGCATTATTTACGGAAAAGCTTGACTGTTTTTAGTGCTGTATGACCGTTTAAATTTTTTACATTAGCTCCTTTCGCAGAAGTAATTAGCTTAGATATTTTACTATTTACATTACTCATTTTGAACACTTAATCCATACGCGTGTTTAGGAGTGATAGCTGAGCTCACAATGCCACTAGACACTACTTCCCTCTATGTTTTATTCCACTCCCCTCCACATGCACCTTTCGCTCCTTTCGCACCTTTCCCTCCCAAAACTAAGGAGTGTATTTTCGGCAAAATCAAAATAAATTTTTTAAAGTTAAAAGTTTCTATCATTCCCAAAAACAGAAAATGCATCTTTGCTGTAAGTAAAATGGAACCAAAGCAGAATTCTAAACTCTATTTCACTTAGTGTTCATTACGATCTTTCGATGCAGACGAATAATACCCTTACCTATTGTAAAGCCTTTTTTAAATATTTGTAATCGTTTCTTGTAGAATATTTTCCATATCATACTTTCCCTCAATTCTCCTTCATTATTATAGGAAAGGGTATTAATTGATGTTTCAAAATAACTTGAGAGAAAAAAATTATTTCTGAATAAATATGGAGATCTAAGTCAGTTAGTCAGTCAGTTAGTTACTAACCAATATTCAAAAAATACTAATCAAATATTGTTTAACAATTAACAACATTATGAATAAAAATCTGCCTTTCTGAAACTAGATTTCCAAGACCAGATTTCGTAGATTCAGAATTACGTCGTTCGGTGATAGAAGACTTTGCGTCATTTACAATTCCTTCTATGAGAAGCGGCTTTATGAAGTTATTGTCTAACCCCCCGCTCAAACACTTAACTTTCACGGATACTGAGTTCGAGCGTTATAAATAAGGTGTTTGTTTTATTACCAATATCTTTAATAGATTGAATTATGATGACCATGTATAAAAAGCAAAGTTTCACAGGTAAACAACGTGTTTTAATAAAATTATTATCGTTACATTTTAACATAACTTTTGTGTAAAATTGTGTATTTAACTGGAGTTTATTAATTACTTGACATACTGTTTTAAAACTAATAGTATGTTCAAACTTATTTTGAAATAAACCTACTTCTCTGATACTGTGACCAAGATTATGCAATTTCATAACGAACCTTTTGTCGAAGAGAAAAAATATCCATAATGAATTACGAAAGCAGTAAATTTATAGGAAAGAATGTCATCACACATGTGGAAAAACGAAGAAGAAAATTAATATTCAAAGTACAAAGTAAATATAATGTTCAAAGGAACAAAATAAAATCAGAAAAGAAATAAAACTCAATTGGTAAAAACGAATTTACGAGAATTGATCTGACATCCCTCCCCTACAAATAGTATGCAGCTTCGACCAGAACGACTATGCTGTCGAATAAAGCATTCTGTATGGTGGTAGAGCATCCTCACATCTGTTTTTCCGTACGTTTCTCAGTATGTGCGCCAAATCACAGGGACGGTGTTTGTCATGTTTATTTCTATTGGGTTTGCAATAAAACGAATCATCAACGTTTTTTCCGGAATAGCTATCACATTTTCTGGAACTGACACTTTGATATTGTCTAAAAACTATTATCCTCCCATCTCCTCTAAGACCAGATTTGTCTGTCCTCAAGATCTTCAATTATTCTGGTTTACCCTCCTTCTGGTTCCAGCACGGCCTGGAACGTAGGACGTTAGTCCGCGTCCTCGGCAATACTCCATTCTCTTTGGGAATGATTGAATCAACATTTACGATTGCATGGTCGAAACCATGATATCCCCTGGAGGTACAGCCAGCTATCTCGACAATGGATATTGGAGTCCGTCGCTCTTTTGAACACTTCTGGGGCCAGGGCATTCAAGTATTTCTGTTGAAAAGGCCTACCACAATCTCTTTATTTGACTTATGCACAAACCAAGGAGCTCTCGTAATCAGACGAATGATAATCGCCTATTGTTTGCCTTACTGTAAATCAACTTATATGTTGAAAAGCTAGGAATCAAGTACATGGTATCAAGTATAATGTATAACTTATACACACATTATACTTAATATAATAAAAAAAATTTAGTATATACATATATATATATATATACGTGTGTGTGGTAACTTGAGCAACCCTCGTATATATATTTACTTATAGTTAATATATAACTTCAAAGAAATGTAAAACTTCAAATTCATATAAAACTATTAAAACATAATCATGTTGGGGAAATGCAGCACCTATATGAGGGTGTACATGAAGAAAACATCATCCTTGAGGTCTTGAAACTTTACTTGAGATGTTGAAATCCCGTAGAACAACGAGTACAGGAGACATTTAGTGCAAAAGCAAATTATCATATCCGTTGTATAATGTGTTCTTTACGTCTTCGTCCGAGTATTTCGGTAGAATTATCCCTTGGATTCTGTTAGTAATGACGACGAAAGGTGTGAGTCCGTAAGAAATTATTATATTCTTGGTACGGTTAAAGACGCTGTGAAACAGAAGCAGCGATGGTAGAAAGAGGGTGGTCGTACTAAAGACAGAACCATATTAAGTAAAGGAGGTTAGCTATGCGTTCCCATACTACACCGAAAAGGGAAGCAAGAAGCGAATGTTACAACATAACAACAGACAGGTTAAACTCCCCTCTAATATTTAGTGTAAACTCCTTTAAGATTATTAATAGAAGCCTGGGCTTTATTTACGAGAATATGTTTTTGCTTTCAGCTATTTTACTAAAACACCCTGTTAATAACTCTTAATGTGTTTGTCTGTATAAATTTGCATTTGCCTTACCGTACATTAGCGCTTTTTATACAAAGACTAGTTTCATTTTCTACAGAATTCCGATTTCAATACGTGATCATTCTGGAAACGCTATAAATTCTCCAAATTGATTTCTAAGTAAATTTATAGCTCCAGAACTAAACATCGTTGTATGTAAATTGAAATTAAAAGTCCATTAAAGTGGTGTTATCTACATTGCAATTTTGTCTGCAATTTTTTATGATGTTTCAAACAATTAAGGAATTAATATTAATAAAGTTATAAAATTTCTTTCTAAGTGGTTTTATTCTGCACAGTAACCAACAGAGCTACAAATTTCGCTTAACTTTTATGTCAACAGATGCATACCCGGGTATGTTTTGCGATTTAAAACCACTATATCTTGGAAAGTAACATTCCAATCTTTCTAAAATTTTATGGTATCCTTAAGAAAACTGTTTTGTGTAAGATGTATGCTTTTTAGTTGAATTGGGCAGTTGAGATCATAGATATGGTCAATTTTCGATTTCAACCCTTTGCGTCAACAGAAGCATGTCCTGGTATGTATAGGAAAATATGATCATGTTGCATGTATTTGATGCAAAATAAGGATAAAAATTATGTTTTTATTTCATGTTTTTAAAATAGAATAAAAATAAAGTTGTAATTCAATAAAATAAAATAAAATCAAAGTTATATGTACATATGTATATAAAAGTTTTCAAATATTTGGAAATTTTTAATCACAATTATTGCATTGTGGCATATCAGTCGAATGAACTGCACACACAGGTCTTTTGCATAATGTACAGGCCTTCCTTGTAGGGCGACGCTTTGGACATATAACAATTGCCCTTTCTTTTTATTCTGCCCGTGCTATCTCGTACTTCTTCGCTTACAACTGGAGCAGCCATAACAACCAAAGGACCGCCGCATATAGCTTCAATGTCGTTGGGTGTAGAGAATATTTTTGTTACATGTTTATTCCTAAATCTTATTTCTATTTCAGGTTTTGCCAGTTCTTCGCTGAGCAAATGCAGGAATGTTCTACGCCGACTAGTACAAGCCTTTAGCTTTGGGTTGTTTTCCACGTAAATTATGTATGCGGCAAATGCAGCCAAATCCAGAATATTATAAAAGAACGCCAAAGGCCATCTATTTGTTCGCTGCTTGGTTGAATACTCTGCTACGCATTTGTCCATGTTATCAACGCCACCTTTATTTTTATTATAGTCCAATATCATAAGTGGCTTCTTCTTAGGACCTTCAACTTCATTTTTGTAATCCATGGTGGAAAGGATGACAGTTGACCAGTTTTTTTTTCGGCACGTAGGAACATAAGGAAATATTGTTGCTGAAACCAAATATGGTTGATTCCACTACACGTCCTTTTGGAATAGCAAATTGTGGTGGTACAAATACTCTTCTTTTATTCACTGTAGCCAATATTGATAAATTGCTGTCCATCATCAAGCTTTTTGCCAAATTATAGCTGGTGAAAAAGTTGTCGCACACAATATTTCCTCCACTTCCACAGGAAAGATTGACGCACAAGTCCTTCACAACTCTTTCACCTACATTTTTTCCCTTTCACCAGATATCGCCATGCCTGTATACATTTGTCCCTTTAATGGATAAGACGAAATGGAGTCGCATGCCCACCATACTTTAATTCCATATTTGGCGGGTTTTGATGGTATGTATTGTGTGAAACCAGTACTACCACGGAAAGCATACAATTGTTCATCAACAGTGACGTTGGCGCCTGCTACATAGCTGCTTTCAAGATTATTATTTAGCATCAAGAATATATCAGTTATTGCTGCCGCTTTGTCTGTTAGTTTACGTTGCTCTCAAGTGCTTCCGTTGTCAAAACGTATGAAGCGGCTTATTGCCCAAACTCGTCGCACACTCATGGCAGCGCGATACAATGGATGTGAGGTTGTTTTCCACACATCTTTAGTATGAACGTAGCCAGAATGTGTTACGCCACTAAGCAAAAGAAGGCCTAAATACGCATCCAATTCACTTTTTGTTAAAGCTTTCCATGCGCGGTTTTCTTTTGTTAAGTTTAGTGTGTTCTCCTGATCATAGCATTGCTTCGCTTTTCTATTAGTTTCTCGAATAATTATATCGCATATTTCATCCAACATTATTATCCTGAATGTTTCCACAATGGATAGACCTTTTGTTCTTCATACTGGTCCATGGTTTGCAGATCTCAGTATGTTATGGTTACGGAATCTTGTGCTTTGTGGAACGGCAGCAGACCAAACTGTTCCATCTTTTCCAGTATAATATTCTCCACTTACACATGATACATCATCATGTTCTTCATCATCTCCAGTTTCTTCATCTGGATTGTATTCTGGTAGCTGAATTTCTTCTACGTCAGAGTGATGTACATTTATATCAGCTTCGATATCATCCACAAGCTCTCCAGATGGTAAAAGTTCATCGTCACTATTTTCTTCCCTTAGTTCATCCAATTTCTGACAAATATATTCTTGCTGCTCCTCAAATTTAAGCGCAGCAAGTTGTCGCGGAGTAAGCCATTCACCATCTGTCATTTTTAATCACTCTCACTATTTTAGTATCGATTATAATGGTATCTCTTATTCATTTGCAAAAAATAACTACTGAAAACAATGATAAAACTCACAAGAATAAATTACTTACATTTACTAAAAACCCCCTAATTATAAATATTCATACAAAACAACAAAAAAAAAACAGCAACAATCATAATAATAAAAAATTCGCATACAAAATGTATTGCATACCCCGGTATGCTACTGTTGACGCACGTATAATATTTCTGCTGTTGACATAAAGGTTAATACACAAGCGAAGTTAATAGACTTCAATAAAAAATATTGAATTAATTATATACTGGTTTCAATAAGTACTTACTTTAGAGAATAGCAACTTAAAAGCTAGTTATCCAGGATGCGAAGCAGAAACTGCCTCTATTTAAGGGAGCACTGAGAAGAAAGGAGAAGTTGTAAAGCAGTGGGAATGGATTCGTCGAAATCGCTTTGTATCGTGGCCCTCAGTAGAAAACATGAGACGGACGAATGTGGTGCGCACATTGCGGTCGAGGATATTTTTTCAAACATCCGTTCCTACGTGGCAGTGCAGTGTGCGTTTCGTACTCACTTTGAAATTCAACCCAAAGATCCTGTTGCTAACTGGCAATCTACTACTTTATGAGGTACCATAAAGTAATTTCAGGAAAACTGGAGATGTGGTGAAAAAAATCTCTTGACAACGACGAACCATAACGATGACTGAAAATATGGAGGCAGTGCGATAGTCGACTTTGAGATCTCCAGGAGCCTTTTTCAAACCAGTTTTCAAAAAGTGCATTTAAGAAGTGCATCACTCCAACAAGATAGTGTCACGTCCAACACAGCTCGAACTTTAATGACAGTTTTGAGGCTAGCATATTTCAAAGAGCTCATCTCGATCAGAGATAATATGCCGTGGGCGGCGCAGTCCTTCGATCTAACGTCCTACGGATTTTTATGGGCATACTTCAAACAGGGGCATACCACAAACAGCGATTTTTACACATCTCACCGTAAACGTACTTCAATGGAAAAATTTTAGTCAAATGTATATGGTTGTCAATTTTAAAATGGTTTTGTGGGTTTACGTTACTAACTGTAATATATCATTATTTTACTTTTTCGTTCATAATTAAGAAGCTATTGCGAGACCAATGGTATTTCTTATTGTTTTCTTGATATACTGATAATAAAATATTAGAACAATAACTTAATGTTACATCATCTTTTACGACAATAACTGCTGAAATTCTCACAGGTATTGCGACTACAAGATGTTCGCATGTCTCTGGTGGAAACGTATCACATATTTCCTGTCACCTGGTACGTAATTCTGAAATAGTTCGCTGGGAATTATTTCTTAACTGCTTCTTCATTTTGTTTCAAACTGTCTCAATAAGATTATCACGACTTCTGCGACAAACCTTGCACTTACCACCAAACCATTTTTCGTAGATCTGGCCGTTTAATGTGACGCACTAACCTGGAGGAAAGTAAATTCTCCATAAGAATATTATTTAATTGCACTTAGAAATAACGTACTCTGTACATTTTCCTGATATTTCGCAACATTTACAGTACCTTCTATAAATTTTACACTTAATGTCTTTGCAGACATACAGCGCGATTCACATCCGTCACTGAATATGCTTTTAGTTCAATCATTTTTAATACAAAAGAGTTTAAACTTCACCCAATTAACGCGTTTTTTTAAATACAGTCAATAAAGGTTTTCTTTGGCTTATAAATGCTCCGATAACATTTCTGTATGTATTTTCTACAATATTCTCAGAAAATAAATAAGATGATACAGTTTCATTGAATATACTTTTACCCCAGTCATTTTTAATACAAAAGGGTATAAGCTTCGCCCAATTAACACTTTTTTTAAATACAGTCAGTAAAGTTTTTTCTATGACATTATATGTACTCTAATCACATTTAAGCATATATTGCCTACAACATTCTCAGACAATAAATTAATTAACACCTTACGGTAATGGCTCGTAATGTGTTTCTTCTTCCCCACTTACATATTTAAACCAACTACCTTATATGTCTTTCTGTAAATATTTTGAATTGTCCTGAACTTTTTTTAACGCAATCTCCTGTATTCCTTTAAAACATTATTGTTTTACTTTTATGATATTATTGAGTAATTATACCCCGCAGCTTTTATTAATAAGTTTCCCGTGTATCGTTTTTTTGAATAATTACAAGAAGACAGAAATATGTAATTACCACAATTAATTATGCTTGTACATTTGACACTAGTGGCAATATTATAATGAGCATTATCTACCAAAATATATTTTTTCCATCTCAACGCTCACCTAGTATTTTATTAAGACAAATCGGTGTTTTTTCCAACATTTAGTTGTCAGTGTTTTCGAATACTAAATAAGGGATTAAATATTAATAAAAGAAGTAATAATGTAGTTATATAAGGTCTAGTAAAAAGAAATCCATTATTTTTGCATTAAATTGAAGGTTTTATTTAGCATAGTTAGAATGATCCGACTTAGGTCAAATATGCACCGTTTTGTTCGATAACTTGTTGCCATTTTGAAGGTAATTTCATAATGCCTCTCTCATAGAAACCCTCGTCCCTATTGGCAAAAAACTGGGACAGTCGATTTTCACAAGCTTCTCTTGAGGCGAATTTTTCACCAGCAAAATCATTCGCCATAGACAGGAACAGGTAGTAATCACTTAGTGCTAGGTCCGGACTATAAGGTGGATGCATAAGAACCTCCCAACCAAACTCCCGGAGCTTCTGGCGAGTCACTATCGATGTGTGTGGCCTGGCGTTGTCCTGATGGAACACAATTCCTCTCCTATTGGCCAAAGCTGGCCGCTTCTGGGCGATTGCTTCCTTCAGACGGTCCAATTGTTGACAGTACAGGTCCGAATTACGAGTTTGGCCGTAGGGAAGCAGCTCATAGTAGATAATTCCTTGCCAATCCCACCAACCACACAGCAAAACCTTCCTGACCGTCAAGCCTGGCTTGGCCACCGTTTGCGCCGGCTTACTACGATTCGACCACGACCGTTTTCGCTTGACGTTGTCGTAAGTGATCCACTTTTTATCACCAGTAACCATCCGCTTCAGAAACGGATCGATTTTGTTGCGATTCAGCAGCGATTGGCAGATGTAAATTCGGTCCATGGGGTTCTTTTGCGTTAACTCGTGTGGCATCAAGCTTCTTTTTGTATCCAACCTTATTTAAATGGTTCCAAACGGTTTTTTGTGCAATGTTTAGCTCCTGGGCAATCGAAACAGTGCTTACATGACGATCGGACTCGACGATTTCCATTATTTTATCGATATTTTCGACAGTTGGCCTTCCAGAGCGTGGTGCATCTTTGACATCAAGATTACCAGAAGGGAATCGACGAAACCAAAATTGCGCATGATTGACTGTTACAGTATCAGGACCATAAACACTATTCACATTTTTAGCCGCCTGGCTTGCGTTTTCGCCTTTATCGAAGAAAAACTGTAAAATATGGCGTATTTTAACTTTGCTGGTGTCCATCTTTGACGCGCGCTCAAACAATATTAAGTCAAATAATCACAAAACTGTCTGAGAAGTTCGTTTAGTACGAAATCTTATCTTTCGAACGCCATCTAGCGGAACGCGATCGCACTTATACAACGCGAGATACAGATTACTAAAGCCATCTATTGGAAAAATAATGGTGATCTTTTTACTAGACCTTATATAATATATTTCGCAACGACTTTGAAATTAGTTCTATATTCGACAGTCTAAACACACTAACATTCTTTTGACAAATACCAATTATCCCAACATATAGTTGTTAGGTCTCACACAAATAAAATTTTAGTATAAGACACATATTAGGTTGCAAAAATAATCTTTCTTGATTGTGTTATCTTGCTGAGGAAGCGTTCATACGAGAACTTTTCTTCTATATACATACTCGTACATATGTATGTAAGTTTGTCTATAAGTATCGAGTTTTATTGGTGTAGAAATAAATCAAAGCACTTGTCTTGTCAATGTAAACAAATGCTGCTCAAACCGTATGCATATATACTTTTCCTGCAATTTTTAAATAAATTGGTGGTATTACAATCATTGCCAGTGCGTTCTAAATTATTATTTAATACCAATATATAGTGAATATTTACGTATAACCTTCATGCCAAATACAAAATAATATAAATAAAAAACTATATTTAATAAAAATCAGATTTTATTCCAAGAAAGCTTCTCATGATTTATAACAAATGTTCTGTTTCATTCTATTTCAAATAAATCTCTCATTTCAAATATAAGTTCTTCTTCTATAGTTATTTGAACTTCATATTGAACGAATATTAAAATCGTTAAAATTATGTAATCTGTTTTTATAAATATTATTTTTTTCGGTCAAATAAACAACAAGACGAAGGGGATCGGGGAGGCCACATGTTTGTTTATAAATCAATTCATTATTGATGTTTGTTTGTGGTAATTGTCATATGGAAAAATATAGGACCTATAATTAGGCATTCTGATTTGTCACACGCACACCCAACTTTTTAGCTGAATGCTGCTCAGTTTCCATAGAGCTATGAGAGTTTTCAGTCATGTAAACCTTTTGTTCTATCTATTAACGTACCCTTATAAATAAGCCAAAATTAATCAATGAAAAAAGTAAACTTTTAGATGTAATTATTATTCAAATGATTGTTGAGCTACTTACTTTAGGGTATCTTAGGTACAGCATCATGATACAATTTCGGTACACAATTTTCGGATACACATGATACTTTTCTTAAATGCCCTTCAACAGCTCATCAGAAATAACCCTGTAAATAATTGAATGTAATTAATTTGCTCTAAATTATATAGTTTTGTCAGAATTATCTACTTGCACTGACGATTTTCAGAAAGTTTAGTATAAGATTGAATCTCGCTAATAACATCCTCCTTTAACAAAGTAAGCTAATTTGCTGATTTTTCATAGCATGCAATGTTTAAAAACTCCACAATTTAGCGTTTGTGTTGACCATATTATGATACAAACAGTTTTTATATTAGAAAACTAAAGTAAATTTGATATTAACACTCTTATTCTTAATTTCGATTGCATTTACCAAAAACAGTGAATGCATCTAATTTAACATAATGGTGTTACTCGTTTAGTACTCAACACCTTCGGTTTATAAGAGATAGAAATTCACATAAAATAGTGGGCCAGGTCTCGTCCTTAATATGCAATCGAAATCATGGCAATACCTCATTTTATTAGAATGGTTATTAAAGACTTTGGAAATTACAAGGCAATCTACCGAGTTTAAATGCCATTTCAAATCATTGTGCAAATATAATGCATTATTATCAAAATTAATCCATTAATACACTTTACAGTCGCCGAGATAGGAGCATGAATATAATTATAAACGACATGGCAACTATTTATAATTAACAGAAAAAGAAACGATGCCAACTTTCTTAAAGTGCCTCTGACGATATTCCAAAGGAGTATGGTTCATTATAATTACAGTTGGGACTAGATTTAGGAACGGTTTAACAGGTAATAAATGTAAATAATAATCACTATTAAGCAGAGTTTCCAGTATAGTGATGTAATTTAGTTAAAATACTAAAATAATTTTGGTGCCTTTACAAAAAGTAGATTGTGCGTTAACGAAAGATTCAGATTTTTACCAGACTAAAACAAATTTTTGGTGATAATGGATCTACAGATATTGGATATGTAAGTAATTTTGATGGAGTCTGTGGTTGATTAACTTAATCACTGGAGGTTGATATATAACCCTTCTCCACATTAATTTTGGTATTCTGTATACGCATTTCGACAACTAAGTTGTCATCATCAACAGATAATAAAACAGTGTCGCATCTGGAAAAGTACGGCAAAAATACCCGTATGAAAACAAATTCCGCACACGATCTGTACCGTTGAAAGCCAAGCATACAGTGTGCGTTTTGGCTTTCAACGGTACAGATCGTGTGCGGGATTTGTTTTCGCCTTTAGTTCTAAATTTGCTATGTTCGGAGTATTTTCGATCACTGCATAATGTACCTCGTGTTCAGTAAACGGTTGAATATACACAATCAACGGAAAATCGATTTTGTTTTACATTTACGTAAATGAAACTGAGAAAACTTAGAATACTCGCTTATACCTAATTTAAAACTTACTTGATTATAAAACTAAATACGTCATCCAATTTGTTTTCTATTCAAAGATATTACATTACTATCTGTAATCTCAAATATAACGAGATTATTATTATATGTCTATTAGGCCTAAGTAAGCAAGTATATCTGTTGACATTGTGGGTAAGAAGAACCAGACGAAGTAACTAGTAATTATGATAATTTCCCGATTAGTTAATTTTAAGCTGCGTAATACCTTTTCTTTTAGATTGTTTTTTTACTAACGTAGATATAGTATGGTAGGTGTCAAGGATTGTTAGATAAATGATTAGATGCAATTCAGATGAAGCAAATATTCAGTATGGAACATCGAGGAAACGCTTCATAAAAGAGATGACTCCTAAGTTCTTAAATCATGAAACTTATACAAGAAATGGATTCTCGGTCTTATGGTTTACAAAATCAGATATGTCTACCCTAACATTTGTTGCACGTAAAAGCAACTTTAAATATAACTTCCAAAATGACAGAGCCAGTGAGCAATAATGGTATTACAATTTCATAAGATGTCATTCAGAATTAATTTTTCTTGTCCGAGAATCAACAAGTATTATTCCTGTACGTAATAGACCACAAATAGAATTATTTTTAACAATGTTGTAATCATTAGCGAAAATTACGACATAAGCTTGAATAATATTTAGAGTATCGATGTGATGATGCGACTACAATTTTCAGTCAGACGATCTCCAAAAGTAATATCTTGGAAAATGGAGGTTATATCTTCAACAAAAAGAGAATAACTAGTCACTATAGTGTGTAGCTGCTTCGCCTTAGAAAAATTTATACCATACGCTTTAATGTTTTCGGGGAAGAAAAGAAATCCAAGGTATTTGAAAGGCACATCACGAAAACGAAAAATTTTTGGTAACGATGAAATTTTTAATTACTCTTGTTAGACTAAAACTAGTTACTAATCCTCGATAACCACGTTTCTAGTGGATCTCTAGATATATTGAATTGTCTCCCAAAATTATATTATTCTACTATTCTATCACATCGTCGCATTTATAAAATGCAGCCACTTCATATGGCTAACTATGCTACTCTATTCACATCAAAATATTTTAAATGCTTGAAATTTATAAGGAAGCACTGCTTTGGTTAGTGAAGTAGCTCATCTGAAAACTAACGAATATAAATTAGACAGTGAGCGTGGTATACAAGCTCTAACACCGTATATTGTATTCTCCAAATTTACCAGATTCAAACCTAGATGTCTTTGACCCATTATTGGTATTTATTGAATAAAAAAGTGAAATATTAAATATTATACCGAAGAAGTAGAGAAAACAAAAATATAAAAAATTTGAAATACTAGCTTTAACTCCTGTAAAAAAAATTTTAAAAAGTAAATGAAACCCAGAATATCCTGTATTATATCTCACGTTTTCTTGTCTCATTTAGAAGATCAACAGCGGCACAAAGGCTCCTAGAGCGACCCACGACGTAATGACTTATTTAGCAATTTCAAACCCTGAGAACGGTGGATCAAATTTAATATACACTACAGGCCATAAGTGAGGGATCAGTAGATGAAATTTAAAAAAAACATGCACGCTTAGTGAAACAAAACGTATATTTCTACAAAACTATATCTACGAGACAAATGAACAGTTTTCCTTATAAAATAAAATAATTTCAACATATTCTGTAGAATTTCTTATCATATTCGACTTTCGTCGAAGTATCCACCTCTGCGCTTAATGATTTCTTTACAAATATTAGGCAACTGCGGCACAAGTTTCTGGAGCGTATTAATTGGTAAATTATTCCACACTCTTGTAAGTCGCTTCCAAAGCTGTTTCTGCGATTGTGAACAGCTTTCTCTCACGTTTCTATCTAATTCATCCCATAGTAATTCGATAAGGTTGAGATCGGGTGATTGTGGTGGCCAAATCATATTTATCAGCACCCCTTCCTCCTCTTTTTGATTCACATAGTTTTTACAAAGTTGGGAAGTGTGTTTGGGATCATTATCTTGTTGTAGGTGAAAACCGTCACCAATTAACCTTAATCCAGACGGAATTGCATGTTCCTCCAAAATCTTCAGGTACCCTTCTTTTTTTAAAATGCCTTCAGTACGGTACAAATCTCCGACTCCATCAAAGGAAAAGAATCCGCAAACAAGCACAGAACCTCCCCCGTGTTTAACAGTTGGCACTACACATTCGGGTAACATCCTTTCACCCACTTGTCTTCGAACGAAAACTCGTCGATTACTACCAAACACTTGAAACTTTGACTTATCTGCCCATAACACCTGACTTCACATTTCCATGTCCCAGTGTTGATGGTCCTAGGCCCATTGTAACCGTTTTTTACGATTTCGTGGATTCAATCATGGTTTTCGAGCTGCAATACGCCCATGTAGTCCCGCCTTTGTCAAACGTCATTTTACAGTAGTCAGTGACATCGGCTTTCGACGGCCTTCATTCAGCTCTGCTCGAAGCTGAGGAGCTGTGAGGCGCCTATTTCGTTTTGATAGTATTTTTAGGCGCAAATCCTCTTGTCTGGTAGTTACCCTTGGCCTTCCGCAACGTTTTATAGGTTGTAATGATCCACTTTGTGAATATCGTTTCACTGTTCCTTGCACCGCGTGCTAAATAGTTTACTATGAATTCCTAATACCATTATAATAATATTGCGTTGTAAACCCTATTAAATTTATTGGGGTATATAAAACATTTCTATTAAATAGACGCCATAAAACTATTAAAAGAATTTACAATATTTTTCAGACATAAATATATTTATTTAATTTATAATAATAATCCGAATAATCCTTTTCAGAATTACATTTACAACTGTTATTTCAATTATTCTCAACAAAACAGGTAAAAGTCTAAGGGATGTGTCTAAAATACAAGTGTTTTGTTATTTATGATAAGTGATCCCTCACTTATGGCCGGTAGTGTATGTATGTAGTTGGAACTACGAGCGTTTGATCAGTAAAGTGTAAAGAATTTAGCAGGTTGTATCTAAGATTGGTTAAATATTTATAGCATCTGATATGTTACCGCATATTGAAAACATTGCTTGAAATAATAAGTGTTCATTTACATTATTTAAGTGCTAAGCCTGTGGTACTTCTTGGAAGCATATAGTACTATATATATGTCGAAACTGGGCATATGCATAAATTACTATAATTCCTTTAACCTGCGCCTTTTTCCAAAAAAATAAAGAGCATCTTTCCAGAATTATTTTTTAAACTTCACATTTTCTTTTTGAAGATTGTAGAAGTTTAAGTTTGTTTAAATATACATGTGCTGCTTTTTTAATTGTTTTTAATTTAACCTATTGTTATGAAAATACAGAAGTTTAAAGTAATGTGATTCCGAGTCTTTCCCGCATTTTTTTTCCTGTAATTACTGGAAACCATAAAAGTAAATTAAACCAAAATAAACCAATTGTAACATTATTATTAGTGATATTCCAATTAATTTCTTAGAAAGTTTCTTACATTTACTTTTTATTTTAATGAACACATAATATAATAAATAATTATTTAAAATTAGACAAATATATGTAAACAGCGGAACACCGAATCCTAAAAAAACTACTTAAAAACTTAAAGACCATAGCTAAAGGCCGACATGTATTAAAAACATTTTTATCTCATAATGGGCGTTTTTCAAGCTGCATGAGAACTATCGATATCGATAACTATGGTTTGACAGCTGGTAATGTCAAACTGTGTTGACATTTCTGTTCAGTAAGGTTTTCCAGGTCAACATGAATCGTTTAACGCTAAACAACGCTTCTAAATTGTGGAAAATTACTTTGAAAAAAATAAATCTGTTCATAGAGCACTTTATCAATTTTACGGTCAACATAATCGGCCTAGTGAGCAAGCAATTAGTGCAGTTATTAATCGTTTTCGCACTAATTTTACTCTTCCCGATTCAAAACCATCAACAAGACAAAGCAATGCGCGTATCGAAGAGAATATTGCTGCTGTAACGCGAAGTATTGACGAAGACGCCGAAATGTCGATTCATCGTCGTTCTCAACTTGTTGGCCTTTGTCCTTCGACTGCGTGGAAAATTTTACGTAAGGATCTTGGCTTACGTGTCTATATAATACAGCTCATGCAAAAATTGTAGGCAAACGACCATCGACTGCGTCGCATTTTGTGCTGATTGGGCTCACTTGAAACTGGCATGAGCATCTTTATCGAAGAATTGTGTTTAGTGATGAAGCTCATTTCTGGTTAAATAGCAACGTCAATAAGCAAAATTGCCGTATTTGGAGTGGAGACAATCCGCAAGCCGTTAACGAATCACCATTACATCCATTAAAATTGACTCTTTGGTGGCATCATCGGTTCTTATTTCTTTCGAAATGAGGAAGGAGCTGCCGTTTCGGTGAATGGCGAGGGCTATCGAGCCATGCTGACTGAATTTTTGTTTCCAAAAATTAATCAGCTAAACATTGACGACATTTGGTTTCAACAAGACGGCGCAACTGGCCATACACCGCGTTTAATAATCGATTTATTGCAAAATCAATTTGGTGACAACTTTATTTCCAGAAGTGGTCCTGTTCACTAGCCCCCTCATTCGTGCGATTTAACGCCACTGGAATACTTTTTATGAGGCTGTGTTATGTTATTGGTTTATGCCGACACACCAGCAACTCTTGAAGCATTGGAAGCCAATATTCAAGCCACCATTGGCGCCATACGGCTAGGTTTATTGAAAAAAGTAGCCAAAAATGCGACTGATCGAATGGACCATGTAACACGTAGCCGTGGCGGACATATGCCGGAGACCCTATTTAAAAAATAATTGCCATGAAATTATCTACTAGATTATAATAAAAAACAATTTATCCCAACAATATTTCTGTCTTGTATTATCATTCTAAGTTCTCAAGCTCTTAAAAAACACCCTATATGTAAATATGGAGACCGAATTTATATATATATATAGGACTGTTTCAGAACTATTTTCTAAAATATACAAACTCATTATTTCTATCAGTAAATGAAATATTTTTCTTTCTTATCCAGCCCATCTTGGGATATTAAAAAATTTCTCGCTTATTACTCACATTCTCAAATAATATAAACATTTCTTGTCAGAAATTTGATAAAATTTGTGCTTCTAACTGGTTGGGATCTTGGAAAGGGCGAATCACGAAAATCGTAGCATTCACCAGTAAAGCGAAAATTGAAGGAAGGGAGAAATGAATTTGATAAATACGATAAAATAAACTAAAGCGAACAATCTCTTTCTCTTTCTTCTCTCTCCCTCGTTTGGCCTGCAAAATGGCGCTGCATATTTTACAAGAGAAAATGAACTTATTATAATTTCATCAAGAATAAATGAAACGAAATGCTCCTCTTAATTATAAAAGAGGAGGGTATTTTAATTAAGAATAGATGGACAAACAATTAAGTAATTTAAATTTATATTTATAATTAAGACATTAAGCAATCAAGAAAAAAAACAAGATTATTAAAAAAATTTTTATGTACATATACGGTGGTTAGAAATTCGCGGATAATCGTCAGGTGGGACGATTCTATGATTAATTCTGGCGACAATTTTATTACAGAAATGTTGTATTGCCATTTGTTAAGGTATACGAGCCCATAAATGTTGAAAATGTGTAACAAGAAATATTTAGAATTTCTGGAAATTTTTTGTGAAAAATTTTGTTCCTTACGGTCAAATAAAATTATGCGTTAAGGTGGTGGTCTAGTATTTTGCCTTATTAAACATTTCTTTAATTGTTTTGTTACTTTAAAGTATATATGGCGACTTTATCCCAGAATAAAGTCTGTAATTCAAAAATAATTATTTGTCAAATTTTGTTTTTCAGTTTAACGTTCTTTATTTTTGCTTTCAGTACTTATTCCAGTTTTGTAATACCCTAAGCAATTCGTAAGGTACACTTTTAACGAATATGTTGATATATACTGATATGTATTATTTGTTGTATTGTATTATTTCTATCAATACATTTCGAAGATTGTATAGGGGACATCGGAGACCTAATTTATATTGATATGTATGGTGGGATTTGGAATTTGCAATGGAAATGCACACTTGGCGATAGATGAATTGATATTTTCGTATGATCCAATTGAAGAAAGAATTTTGGATATTGTTCATCAGGATTCTACTGGCAGTATTAGACGAGTAGCCTAGAAAAAGAACATTCCAAGTAAGACAGCATCTCTTCCAGTGCTTATGGGAGGCCTCTCAAAACCGTTTCATGTTACAAAAGTACAATCATTATACGAAAACGGCAACTTGCAAAGAATATTGTTTTGCAACACAGTTTTAAATAAAATTCAAGAAAATCCAAACATTTTATCACTTATTTTATGGAGCGACAAATGGGTAGATCAAAATCCCAGAGCACCAAAGAATGTTTGCCTTAGACCCTCAAGTAGTTGGTCCAATATTTCTTCCAAATGAACTAAATGCAAATGAATACGTAAATGCGTAAGAGGAAGTATGGAATAATGTTCCATTAAATGACAGAGCTAACATGTATTACATGTACAAGCAAGAATTACAAGAACATGGTTGAACGAACATATTCCGTATAGGTAGATAAGGCAGAATTGACCAATGTTATGACCTGCAAAGTCACGAAATATGAAGGCTCTTGGTGTTCTTGTTTGGTTTTTTTCAAGGAAAGGTTCACGCGACGTCTCCGGTCGATGAGCAGGAAGTAATGAATTGCTTCCTAATAAATAGAATGATCGAAAAAAATACAATTAATTGACCCAGATATGTTGCAACGTGGTCTAAATTCAGTTTCACAAAGGCTACAACTTTGTCTTTAAATCAACAGCTACCGGTTCCAGCATTTACCTTAATTACTATTATTATCACTAGACTTAAATAAGAACTCATACTTTACCATACCATTCCAACTGATTTATTAATGGGTTTATACCATGTTGTCAAATCTACACTTCTTTTGAATTTCTGACCACCCTGTACATATGTATATAAAAGAAGTCCTCTCTTTTACTACAATTATAAATACGACTGCAACATATAGATTACTTTCATGAACTGCTATTTAACTGCTTATTGAACCAGTGTACTAAAGTTTAAATATCTTAATGTAGGAAACTAAATACTAATATTAATCACCTAACAACAAAAATGGTTTGCTATCTTTGCCTTCAATAATTTTTTGCCATAATAAGAATTTTATAAGATGAGATTACTAAATTTCATATGAAGAATTTGATCACTATCTCTAGGTTTAATTGAAAAGTAATTTTTAAACGAAATCATTAAGGACTTTACGTATTTATTTTTAACAATTTATTTTAATTTATTAATTTCACGTAAGAATATTTCCTTTCGTTTATTTAATTCATTTGTTGTATGTGTATATATCTAAAATATCAACATTTATTCCATCGAACAAGTTCTTAGTGTCTGCATAATGCAGTGGTTGCAACGTTACCATACATCATATGCCTGTCGGTAACATATATTGCTGATGTGAACATGTAACATCGATGCCTTTCATCAAAATTTGGTGCCAATACGGCTATTGGCTACTCCACACCACGAACATTATATTTTCTCCATCATCTCGCGGCATATCAACACAATACGCGATAGCGAATAGTTTCCCTTAGAAATTGATAAAAGGCGAATACATAGTACCGACATTTTTAAAGAATGATTGGGGAGATCGTGACTGGAGTAACCTTTTTATAATGCTGGGACCGGTATTAATTTTTCTGCATTTTTGTCTGCTGAACTGTTTATACAAGAAAGATCTATAATCCACGATTAAATGGAAAGACTAGATTGTATAAAATTTATCATACTATAACTAGACTTGTAAATAAAGTACATATGATCACGTTGTCTCTGGGCGAAAATATTTATCTGCAAGTAAGCATCATATGTATGGTGTGTACGTTTAGAGACAAACGGACAGATTCCTACTAAGAATAAATATATATGCAGCATTGCAAACCATTATGCAGACGATATTAGTACCTGTTTATAATGTAAATGTGCTTATATGTGTAGTCCATGCCACGGTTATTGTTATTATTACTTAAGTTATCGAAAAATTATTAAATTTATTTTTTATGAAAATATTTTTAATATATTATACTTTAATAAATGTATTAAATGTTTACAGGGCTGTTATTTAGAAATATAAGCATACCTCAAACAAAGATTAATATAATACTCTATTTTCTACAAATAAGAGAAATAAGTCATAAAAATAATATTCTCACCTCATCGGCCAGCAAGTTATTCAAAACAAAATAATGTGGCAAAATAATAACGACAAATGTCAAGCAATTCTAATCTTGGAAGCACTGAAAATATCAGTACGAGATGTGTGTGTACCATATATCTAATGATAATTAACATTCTTGATTGTGTTAGTGCTCAAAACACAAACGTTTCATAAATACCAGTCTATTATAGTATTATACTTTTACGAGGGATGGGGTGATTATATTATACGAAGGTAGTTTGACAAGTAGTGAGAATGGAAAAGAAAACCGAATTTTTTAAATACAAAATAATTTTTATTTTTCAATATATTCTCTCAAAAGAGCAATACATTTATTCCAACGGTCCTCCAATACCATTATGCCGTCTCTAAAATGCGATTCCGGAAGGCTTGCAAAATATTCATTTACGAAGATGATAAGTTCGTCGTTAGACGAAAATTTCTTTTCTGGAAAAAGGTGAAAGTCGGAAGGGGCTAGATCCGGCGAATAAGACGCATGCGGTACTAATTGGAAATGCAACTCGTGGATATCGTAACTGGGTTGGTATAAGAGGGAGCGTTGTCTTGGTGAAACACAATTTTTTCTTTGCCATTCATGGCTGTTTAGCACGAATTTCAACATTTAATTTTTGTAGAAGTTCTGCATAATATTGTCCGTTTATTGTGGCACCTTTCTGAAGGTAATCAATGAGCAAAATGCCCTTTAAATCCCAAAAAATTGATGCCATTATCTTGTTTGCCAATAAAGTGGTTTTCGCTTTCTTTGGTGGTGCAGAACCACGTTCTAACCATTGTTTCAACCGTTGTTTAGTTTCGGGTGTATTGTAGTGTACCCAAGTTTCATCGCAAGTAACAAATCGCCTACAAAAATCAACCGGGTTCCGCTTATAAAGGTCCAAACACTCATCGGAAATGCGCAAACGAGTGAACTCTTGATCAGTCGTAAACAATCGCGGCACCCATCCTGCCGAAGGCTTGGAAAGGCCCAATTCTTTCCTTAAAATGTGGTGTATGCGTTCTGTTGAAATGTTTACTATGTCTGCTATCTCTCTCACTTTAAGTTGTCGATCGTGTGTAATAATATTATGGGTTTTATAATCATTTCCTTAGAAGTTACGATTTTGAGAGCTCCAGAGCGCGCTTCATCAACACAGCTTGTTCTACCACGTTTAAATTCATTTACCCATCTGCTTATTGTGGCGGATAATGGAGCAGATTCACCTAATGTTTCCCGTAACTCATCTTTTATTTCGGTAGCTTTCATACCCTTAACTACGAAGTATTTAATCACCGCACGATACTCTGCTTTTTCCATTTTAACAAAACGACGTGTTGCTTCTTTTCAATCAGCTGTCAAAAATAAACTAATCAACCGATTTATCTAAATATCGGAATGTAAACATATAAATAGGCAACCTAAGTTACAGTGCATTCGTTTTACCAATTAGAGCACCACCTATGTGTCATTCTCACTACTTGTCAAACTGTCCTCGTATATCCAGTCTGGTCTATTCTCAACCAGATGAATAAACTGCGTCCATGATGTTCCATGTTCCACCTGTATAATTCTTATTAAATTTCTTTATGGGTGAGTTTCTGTATGCCCGGGACATCTGTACATCCTTCCTCTTAAGATAAGACTATTCCACTTCAACTTCTACCACGAGCCTTAGCACTTTCGCCTCAGAACTATTTAATTATCTAAGATGTTGGACATCAGATTTATTTTACTTATTTATTTTTTCTATATGTATAAATGACCGTGGTTCATCCCTACCTTACTGGATTGTTCGAGTTTAGCTAGAGTTTCTTGAGTACTCTTGTTCTCGTACTTACGCATTATGTACTTATGAGTCCATGCGGAGATAGATCTCGTTATTTCTGTAACTATATTGCCCTGCTTTGTTCTTTCCTGAGTTCTGCTATTGATACTTCTTCTGACTATGTAATCATAATACTATTTCTTAAACAACGGTTTACAAGTATTTTACAGTCTTTACCATATTTTTAACTTTGTAGTGTCGTAGAATTATTGGACTTTTGGTAGTAATTGTCAAGTTTCTTGGTCAGCTTACTGTATTTAAGAAATAAATAGCACTCGTACTGTTTTTGTTCTACTCGTAGTAGTAATGTGTAACTCAGAAGTAAATTAGCCCCAAAGATGCAGCCCTTTACAGAGGATTGTAGAAGCTACTTCTCTATAACTTTACGTGTCGGCTCTCAACTCATATTTCTTTTTACAAAGTGTGATATAACGAATAAGCCATTATAAATTGTAATAAAATATATTAATCTTTCATAAAAATTGCTCTCAATACAAAGAACGACGTTTTTAAAGGCATATCTTACATTTAAATAAACAAATATAATTTAATGACTACTTATAATCCCAACATATTTTACTAAAGCGTTGCGTGTAGCAATTTCGTCCAAATTTTGTTTATTTTTTAAGCTCCACAGGGTTTGTACAGAGATCTAGTAGAGTATTTCTGGATTTTCTGCGTAACTTTACTTTGAATCCATATTTCAACACTTTATTTAATTGCTACTGACGATTACAACCTATCTTTACAAATACGCGTCTATGATACAAATAGAAATGCTGTAGGGGATTTCAATTGTCTCTTAGACTATCAGAAACTGGTTTGCTTTACACATTTCTTTTTAAGATTGTTGATGGTGAAGGACAAGTTGATGTAATTTACTTGGATTTTAAAAGTCTTTTACCGGATTGGTCATTACGTCTTACTTCACAATTGCAATGATATGGTTTCTGAAGCTGCTTACTGATTATTACGGCAGAGATCAATGTTTGCAAATTATCATAAAATATTTTCGGCTATTAATTCTAGATAAGATTGCTTTTTGTTGCAAAACAACCGGAGTGATAGATCTAAACAACTAGAACCAGTTATCAACAAGTCTACAATTATTACATATACAACGAAGTCCACTCTATCAACTTCTATCAAATTTCCTTATTCATTTTAAAACTCTTCGCGGCAATTAAGGACTTGAATATTTTGTTTTATCGAAAGCTTTTATTTATTAATCATGTTTACGAAGTTGTTAGAAACTCTTTCAAAATACATACAATAATTGTTTCATTGAATCTTCTTTTTTCCTTCATAAAAATCTGAATTAATTTTTCGCAGCTTCATGGCACACTAAATTTTAAAATATCTTCTAGTCCTTTATCTACATTCTACATATACTTTCATGCAATGGATACGTATGTTTGTCCAAATGTATGAGTTTATTTTAGCTAGGTCTCTGATGCTTACGATATTTACAGAGGTCATCAAAACGATATTATCGCCTATGCTAATTCATATCTTTTTCGAAATACATAGTTTATTTTGTAATACATTTTTTGTAGTTATCTGTAATCCATTATTTTCTTTATATAACATTATTTTAACTTTACGATTAGTTATTTTTTACTATTATATTATATACATACAGTATTATTCTTGTTGTATTCGTTGCTGTTATTATTATTATTAATTATTATTACATTGAGTCGTTAATTTAGTCAAGAAAGACGCATCAACAATCCTTAGCGAATTCTACCTTATATATTATACAATATTTAAAATAGCCCATAGTGAACAGAAGGAATTTAATTGAAGTTCATTTATTTTTAAATCTGCTTACATTAACTTTCACATAGTAATGCTTGTATTTTCCGTTAATTAATAAGTATTAAGCGAATAATAGTCGAAATCTGATTCAACAAAGGGACTAATATCTAGAATATTCCTTATATTATAAATTAAACTTTCGTGATCCATTCATGATACAGTACTCCATAATCTTCTATCCTTTATAATCCAAAATGCATTGTCTTGGTAGAATGACAGACTGGCATTGCGCTAGTAACTCCGAAATTAAGATGCGGTGGGCTAAAAACTTGGCAAGCGAGCACAAATGACAAATCAGCACAGAAATGCGGGAGCTCGACCGTAAGCTGGTTTAAGAAGTCAACAGTACCTCCATTGCCTTTCCGGAAATCCTCTATTAAATCTTTACCACGTCAATTATTTCGCTGAACGTCAACGTACATTAAACAATATACATACATTTCGATTTAAGTCGATATGTGTCCAAATTTTGTTATTAAAATGAAAATAAAGACAATAGAAAATTGATTGTAATTGATGATTAATTAGATTTTAACAAATTACTGTTTAACTTTTTACAATAATTACTATATATATATATAATAATTATTATATTGTGATCGAACGAAGGTCCTCGTGGTTGAAGTATGAGTTGGAAAGGCAATAGCGAAAACTCTAGTTTCGCGTTTAGTACGAATATCAGGCCATAGTCACATCTCACAAGAAAACAAGACTTTCAACACATCTTACAGGCAAACGATTTCGATAACCGGATGATACAAAAAGCGTTCTAAACTACTACGCCTAAGCAAAGTGTAGAGGATGACAAACACATAGACATCTACAGCGGTCCTACTTTATGCAAAAGGTACAACGGATAAAATAGGACATATACTCCAACACGAAGCATAAGACTTGTTTTTAAAGATACGAACACTATAGCACCAATGCAAAGCAATTCGAAGGACAAAAAAAGGACGAAAGCCAAGGTGTGTATGAAATACCTTGTAAAGAATGTCATGGTACTTACATAGACCAAACCAATCGCAAAATCTCAGCACGCATGCAGGAACATGCTGTGGACGTACGAAACAAAACTACTACGTCGACACTAGCACAACATGTCATCACAACAGTACATTCAATAGATTTCCAAAGTACGAGCATATAGAAAATTCCCGAGCAAGAACATGAGAGAGGCAATAGAGATTGAAAAACGAGGAAACACCTTGAATACTGGGAACGACGGTTTAGGCATTTTTCCACTGGAGCCCTAGCATAAAACAATCCTGTCAAATATCCACAAACAAACAACCCATTAACATTAATCCATTGTTAATGACATCTCATCATGATCCTATTAAACTTGAACCGAATTTTCTGGAATGCATTAAAAACCCATTAAAATCCCATTACCCCAAAACCAAAACCAATGTAACCCGAAGAGTTACGAGGAGCCAGTATATAAAGCAGCGAGAGGAGAAGTCATAATCAGTTTCAGGTTGACACTTTTCTACGAAACAATTCCTAAAGAAGATGGTTGAAATGTCATCGAAACGTGAGACGCCGATTTTTTTGAAAACTTCTGTCTAATAACGCGGAGAGCCCAAAAATCTAATATTGCTCATAATTATTATATTATATATATATATATAATTATATATATATATATATATATATATATATATATATATATATATATATATATATATATATATATATATATATATATATATATATATGTATAATATATTTTATTTTTATTTTAATAACAAAATGTTCATACCGACTTAAATGGAAATTTATATTATGTACGGAAATTCTAATTAGTGAAAAACTCGAGAATAAAATGAAAGACTAAGTAAAAACAGTTAGAAATATAGCCGCACTAACCGAAATAGCATAAATGAAAATATTAATAAAATAATCAGTAAACATAATGACTAAAATAGTGGAATTTTGATACTCCATTATCTAAAAAGACATTCTTTAAATTTACTATGAATAAACTAATATATATTTAAAAAGTAACTCGAAGACCGAAAGGATTAGAAATAAACATGATTCTAAGTAACAAAAAGTGCTATATAAAGACTATGTAAATATACACTTATATAACAGCGAGAATGGAACGCACGCTAACACGCAGAGAGAGAATATTTTGACACCAAAAACATGGGACAATTGCCAAAGGACAATTTACGACTTATATGTATATATATATTTGAACTATGAAATTGGCCCACGTTTTGGGTGCTAAAATATTACAAAATAATATAAAGCGTTTCAAATTTCGCGTTTTTTTTTAATGAGAAATAAACCACATAATTTGCATTCACTTTCAAAACATTTTATTGGTAATTGAAGTATCAGTTATGACATTTATATGCGAAAAATAATACCTGCCAAATGGCCTCCTCTTGCAGCTCACAGACGTCCACTCTTCTGTTAAAATTTTCAATGACATTTTGACATAATTGAGGCTCTATCTCACCACTGACACGAATAATCTCATCTTTCGAAGCAGGAATTGTTTGTGGATTGTTTTTATAAACCGGACTTTTTACATAACCCCAAAGAAAATAGTCCAACGGTGTTAAATCACATGATCTTGGTGGCCAATTAACATCACCGTTTCCTGAGATTACACGTCCAGGAAATTTTTCTCTCAATAAATCAATTGATTCGTGTACAAAGTGAGATGTAGCGCTATCCTGTTGAAACCGCATACCCTCTAGACTAATATCTATTAATTCAGGCCACAAAAATTCGGTTATCATCCGACAATATCGATCACCATTAACAGTTACAGCTTCACCAGCAGCATTTTCAAAGAAGTAAGGTCCAATTACACCACCTAACTGTAATGCACATCAAATAGTAACCCGTTTAGGATACATAGGTTTCTCATGAATAATTCGTGGATTTTCCTCACCCCACATACGGCAATTTTGTTTATTAACATAGCCACCAAGTTCAAAATGTACCTCATCGGAAAACATTATTTTATGAGAAAAATCAACTGATTGTTCATTGATGAAATTGACAAATAAACGACGTTTTAGATGATCTAATGACTTCATTTCCTGTGTTATTTGAACCTTGTATGCCTTCAGAGCTAAATCCTTGTGTAAAATACGCCATGTTGTTGATCTACTAAGTCCAAGTTGTTATGAACGTCGTCTAATGGACATTTCAGGATCTTCAGCAACACTTTCACGAACCAAACCAATATTTTCTTGTGAACGACCACCACGAATGTATTTTTCACTTTTTTGCTCTTCCACGGAACCAGTCTCTTAAAATTTTTTAATAATTCAACCAATAGTGCTTTCAGATGGACGATTATGTAAACCATAAAATTCACGTAATTTTCTAAAAACTCTTTTCACAGAACGCTAATTTTCATGAAATAATTCAACAATTTCAACGCGCTGTTGTGCCGTGTACGAAGCAATTTTTATAAATGTCATACATCACACTTTTTAATTGCCCACATACCTAGACAAATTCAGTGCGCCATCTGTATTTTATTTATTCTTAAAAAACCGCGCAATTTGAAACAGCCTTTATGTAAATATTCTTATTTGAGTTGCAAACTTATATTTTAATAAAATTTTCTTAAATAAATATTTCGACTTTATGTTAATAGTATAAGACGAATTACTTAATGAAATGAAATGTATATATTAAATATAAAATTTACTTACTTTACTACTTTATTAAACTCATTAATATTCTCTTAGTGTTCTCGATCATTTGTAAACAATGAATAAGCATCTTCCAAGGAAATTCACAATAAATAAATTTTAAACTTCCTTTCTGAATATAATTAGACATTAATTATCTATAATATCTCTAAATATCTCTCTTTAAATTAACTAATTTTATATTAACTTTTCTAATAAAATATATATATAATATATACTTGAAATATAATGCTTTTATATGATGCAAATAAAGTTATTAACGAATATAGAAAAATTCAAATTTTATATAAACAAACAGTAAAATAAATTATGTTTGAAATCATCAAAGTGTAAATAAAGACTTTCTAAAATATCAATAAACATATACTATCATATGAAAGCTACCGAAATAAAATATGAGTTATGGGAAACATTAGGTGAATCTGCTGCATCATCCGCCACAATAAGTACATGGGTAAATGAATTTAAACGTGGTAGAACAAGCTGTGTTGATGAAGCGCGCTCTAGGGCACCCAAAATCGTGAATTCTAAGGAAATGATTATAAAACCCATAATATTATTACGCAAGATCGACAACTCAAAGTGAGAGAGGTAGCAGACATGGTAAACATTTCAACAGAATGCGTACACCACACTTTAATGAAAGAATTGGCCTTTCCAAGCTTTCAGCAAGATGGGTGCCGCGATTGCTTACGACTGATCAAAAGTTCACTTGTTTGCGCATTTCCAATGAGTGTTTGGACCTTAATAAGCGGAATCCGGTTGATTTTTGTAGGCGATTTGTTACTTGCTATGAAACATGGATACACTACAGTACACCCGAAATTAAGCAACAGTCGAAACAATGGTTAGAACGTGGTTCTGCACCTCCAAAGAAAGCGAAAACCACTTTATCGGAAAACAAGGTGATGGCATCAATTTTTGTGGGATTCAAAGGGCATTTTGCTCATTGGTTACCTTCAGAAAGGTGCCACAATAAACGGACAATATTATGCAGAACTTCTACAAAAATTAAATATTGAGATTCGTGCTAAACGGCAAGGAATGGCAGAGAAAAAGATTCTGTTTCACCAAGGCTACCCTCCCTCGCATACAAGCACAGTTGCGATGTCCAAAATCCACGAGTTGCATTTCCAATTAGTACAGCATGCGCCTTATTCGCCGGATCGAGCCCCTTCCGACTTCCACCTCTTTCCAAAATTGAAAACGGCACTAGGTGGAAAGAAATTTTCGTCTAATGACGAGCTTATCATCTTCGTAAATGAGTATTTTGCAAACCTTCCGGAATCGCATTTTAGAGATGACATAAGGGCATTAGGGCACCGTTGGAATAAATGTATTGTTCTTTTAGGAGAATATATTGAAAAACAAAAATTAGTTTGTATTTAAAAAATTCGTTTTTCTTTTTCATTCTCACTACTTGTCAAACTACCCTCGTATATGTTTAAAGAAATTTTTGTCTGACGACGAGCTTATTATCTTCGTAAATAAGTATTTTGCAAGCCTTCCGGAATCGCATTTTAGAGATGGCATAAGGGCATTGAAGGACCGTTGAAATAAATGTATTGCTCTTTTATGAAATTATATTGAAAAATAAAAATTATTTTGTACTTAAAAAATTCGTTTTTCTTTTCCATTCTCACTACTTGTCAAGCTACCCTCGTATTTTACATTATTTGTCATTTTCGGGTTAATAATAAAGTCAAGGTAATATAATAGTATGGCGTATAATATCCGTATTATCAAAAACGGGTGCTAACCGTATATATTTTATATTTCTAGGGAAGCAAAAAAATTGTGACCAACGATTGGTGTGCACGTGCTTCCTCCATCTCTGTCGCACCACGGCTAACAGTCTCCATACCGAACTAGATCTTACGAAGCAATATGCTAAAGTTTTAGATTTTGAAGGAGATTGTTTCCTGTACATATGTATGTGAAAAATTTCCACGATTTATTTACGAAAACATTAAAGATAGTGTATTAGATGGACCGAAAAAAAAATTTTAATGAGAGACTCAAATTTCATCAACACTATGAATGATATTGAGAGAAAGGCAACCACTATGAATGAAGTCCAGTTCATGATGGTTACCAACAATTTTTTTGGGAAGAAAAAAGGCGTGCAATTAGAAAGATTTAGTGGAAACGATATTTGAAAGTTTCAACCACCTAGGTTGCAACATAAGTATCATTTCCATCATTGTTATCTTGGCAGATTTTTCGAAAATTTAGGTGCTGTAAGCGATAAACAGGGCGAAACATTTCATCGCGGTTCAACAACTATGAAAGATCGGTACCAAGAAAGATGGAAGCCTCCAATAATAGCCGACTGCTGTTGGAATATTCATAGGGATTACCGAAACAGACATTACACAAGAAAGTGGTCCAAGGGGACTTTTATTCTATGATACGTATGTGTTGATTGTCTATTTTGTATAAACACTCTTGTAAATTGTACTAAATATTGCGTAATTATTTTTGTATGTAATTATTATAATGTTGTACTTTTGTTTATTTTACATCACTTCTCAACAGCTTAGTTGGTTTTAGTGATTCTTCAAAAACCAGGATATAATATAGAACCAAATTTTAAGTGCTGCGTAAATCTCGTTTAGAAGTCA
The DNA here is from genome assembly GCA_031893035.1 of Dermolepida albohirtum. Taxonomy (NCBI): domain Eukaryota; kingdom Metazoa; phylum Arthropoda; class Insecta; order Coleoptera; family Scarabaeidae; genus Dermolepida; species Dermolepida albohirtum. Next base: position 93,701 of record JAVIWB010001525.1, on the reverse strand, counting down.
GCGGAAATCGTGTTGACCAGTGTTATTTACATATAAATATAGAGATAATAATTTCTATTGACTACTAAGATTTCTAATTATACGCAAAAAATAAGGTTAACTAAGTTTTGTCTTTGTTCTATTATAAATTAAATTACGTTAACCGGTTTTGCACTATTATAATTTGAATTTCAATTCTTCTCTCCTTTATAGTCCTTTGAAATTTCAACAAATCATGTTTCGTCTTCTCCAATTAAAATTATTTACATTAATTAAAAGTCAATATATTCGTTCTCCAACACATTTTTATTTTATTGAAATTACCAAACAAATTGGTTAATATGGATTTAAGATTAGTTTAATAATATTTGAATTTATCTTTTGAATGGAGCTGTAAATTTTATAACTAAATTTTATTCTAATATACAAAGAGTACTAGGAAAGTTTTGCAATACAGCTTTGTTTATGTAATTTCCTCTACACTCAATACACCTCTCCATCCTCCGAAACCAATCTTTAAACCAGTTCTGCCAAGTTTCACTAGGCAGTAAAGCACACTCGTTGTCCCAAGGCCGCAGAAGGTCCTGATCACTGGAAAACCGACTCCCTTTTAGCTTCGGCCGCAGGGTCTTCATATATCTAATGACTTTAGGCAGGCACTGTTCAGTATATCAACAGTATTATATATCACTTAGCTGTGACTGTCTTCTGTGTGTCCAAAACGACGCGTTCCACAATTCAATCGGATTTGAAAAATACAGCTATCACTTTCTTCTTTACCGATAGGGATTTTCTGACAACCACGGGTGTGTCCTCATCATCAAAGGCCCAAACTTTGTTTTGAGCTTTGATTGGCACATTGTAATAGTACAGCCAAGTCTCGTCACCTGTCACGATGTTGTTCACCTACCGAGATTGTCCCTTATTAGACTTCTTTAACATCTCCCGGCACCAAGTCACACGTCGTGTCATCTGCTCTTCAGTCAGTCGATGCGACACCCAGAGAGAACAAAGTATCTTCACGGGCAAATGATCATGCAGAATCAAATGAATTACTGGTGTATTTAGGCCTGAAGTACCCTCTATCTGTTGGTAGGTCACTCGCCTGTCCTCGCCAGGCATTTTCCTCACAGTAGTAACGTTTTCATCCGTAGCTGACGTTCGTGGCCTTCCCGGCCTCTCAGCATTCTTCACAGTTAAATTTCCCCTTTGGAATTCTCTATACCACCTGAATGTCGTTGTGCGATGTGGACAAACATCACCTAGTACACGAGTCATTTCTTCGAAGGACTGGTTTATGTTTAAACCACGCACGAAATTATAACGCAAAACTGCCCTTAACTCATTTCGTGACCACGATGCCATTGCAAGTACTTTACACTCTCGCTGCTAATAAATAGCGTTCCCATTAGCATGGCGCGGCAGCTACTATGCACGCAAGAACATGTCTCAACATGCAGCAACAAGCAGCCTTCCTACGATTCATTGTTGCGTCATGTTGCAAAACTTTCCTAGTACCCATTGTATTTATAACTAGATATAACTTCGAGTAAAGTGCAAGCTCCATTTGTTTATTTTTCTCATGCATACGTCTTTCACCACTAAGTATGTTTGCCTTCTTTTTGTGGGAGTATTTAAAATATGTGTATTCTCCTCTAGGTATGTATCAGCTTAGACGACTTAAAACATTGGTTTAATGTATACTACAACATGCTGATCATTTTGAGCATTTGTAACTCATCGAATTTTATTAATACTTAACGCATTTAATATTTGTTTAACATTATCTTTAGGATACCTAGATTTATATATTATTTTAATTATATTGAGCTAAATAATTCTCGTTCACACCACTTCACTCCAAGACCATAAATGTGGGACGCATTTCGATAAAGAAGCTTCGGACGGTTCGTTAGAGTTAATTTAAAAAGAATATGTGTGAAAAAATTATGAATAAGTCACTGAACATAATATATCGCATGGAAAGCTTTTTAGTTGACAGTGCATTGATTTTATTAAGTCAGAAAACACATATATTTGCCTGGAGTAACTTCGTAATTAATATTACAACCGCAAAATTTGCGAATCTACAGATAGCAAAAGGCTCCCTAATAATTTAACTATAATAACAGATATCCTTCATATCCATTGAACTGAAATGACTTTCATATAATCCTCTACTGACGTACCTTTAATTTCACTGCAATAGCAGCTCCGAGAATATATATCCTTTGCCAAAGTGAACAAATCACCGGTGAGTTAAGTAACAGTGCACAAGACGCAATTTCAAAACAATGCTTTTTAATTATTTTCGTCTTAATTTATCGTATTGTCATCATCATAACGCGATTTTGAGTCCACTTTCAAACACTCGCTTTTGAGCATTAAATTAACGAGTGTAAGGAAACAAATAAGTTGGCTAGATGATATAAAATATGTATATGCAACTCGACAGAAGAGCTAAGAAAGAAACTATAAGGAAAAAGAGAAAAGGTCACACCAAAGCTAAGATGAGATTTAATTCTATTGCGATGAAGGGGTGCAAGGAGGAGAAGAATAACAAGGTAACCGATTGCGACTAATAACGAAACGTTGGAAAATTAGCGAGTGGTGTAGAATGTTTTGTCATGGGAAGAAAGTCACTGTTGCGTTCGAAAAATCGGTTCTGTATATGCCAATAGAGAGATCAAAGTCTCTGTGAAAGTAAATGAATAAGTAATTTCGTTAGAATTTATGATGGAGTTAATCCAATATCTAAATCTCTCAAAAATTTTATTTTTTGTTACATTTCTGTACATTTTTCTACTTTTTGTCAAAGTAATAATGGTAGTAGGTTGAACGTCTGAGCAATATACCTAAAAAGCTTTAACAATGAAAGTATTTTTAAAGCGCGAAAGTAAGTAATAATTACTTTAGTTCACGTTGATATATGTATATTGTTTTCACTTACTTAAGAAATTGAGAAACTATGAGACTAGTTCTAAAATTAGTGGATGTTAGTTAGCTTTTTTAACAAACTAAATAATATAAACTAGTTCAGTGTACCATGGTAAGTATTTAAAAACAAAACACAAGTAAATAAATAATATACAATTCAGAAAAAACTAAAAAGTGCAAGTAGTCCAATTTCAAATATTAATTTAAATACTTCAGAATTGAACCGATAGTTGATTTTCGACTAGCTTTAATCTCTTTTGTTTCTGTTATAAAAAAAAATTCCAGAATTAGTGTTTTGTTCCATGTATTTTATAGATCTCGTCATTTGTAATATGTCTTTCGTCCATCGTTTATCACAACAAATTGTGAATTTTGGTATCTCATAATTTTTTTACAAAAATTTTGAATCAAAATTGTTACTGCAATGGTGATTAAATTAAACTAATACTAATTAGTACATGTTTCATGGGGAATGATTATTTTTCAGATGTATATTCTAAAGTACGTACCTCCTAATCATTTGCTTCTCTATTCTAACTTAAAGCAGAATTACACATTAGTCGGCACTCATTTGAAGACAAGAACTTCTACACAAAATGTCAGTAAACACCAATATTTACGAATAGATTCATGACGGAATTGATGATTAAATGAAACTGATTCTAATACACAAAATAAATTTTATTTCTAAAAGTACAATTGCAATTATCAAGTAATGCATAAAGTGTCAAAACTTTCTTTATTTATGTAATTCACGCCCTGAGGACGGTGTGAAAGATCAATCGTTTTTGGCTTTCTTTTAATTTCCTGAAGTGTTTTTGCGACCATAAATATATCCTTTCAGAGTGCCTTATATGTACAGCTGCTAAATACACGATTTCATGCTCTCAAGCTGCCTGACGTATAAGCGAACCTAACGAATGTATATGGTAACCAGCCGATGAGATGTACAGTACCGTGCGACTGAATTAAAGCTACCTGTAGTATATATGTATATTGAAACTGTATATTAATTAAAGGATATATCCTATTACTTATTATAATATCTTCTCTATTGTCTTGATGATAATTTTCTGCACCGAGTATAAACTTTTAATGTTCCATTATTATTTACAGGTAATATGAAGGGGTATTTTCATCTATTTTTCATCACATTGTGTCCATTATTATAATTATTAATTGAATGTTTTGTAATAGTTCTAGATATTCGTTAAATATTTAATTGTTTTATGTTCTGAGACATCTTATGAATCTAAAAAAAAAATTGTGTTGTGCGTACAGAGTTAAATTTTGAACAGGAAAACGTAGATATTTCAAATGAACAAATCGCAATATAGACTTTATTGAAAATTGTAAGCTTTTTCATCCGGAAATAGTATGAGAAAATGTGTTTCCCGTACTGTAAACAGAGTAGCAAACTTCGGTCAACAAAATCGATTGAGAAAATGAACGAAGCAAGGTTACAGTGGGTAAGGCAACATAAACACATTTCGTTTGATGACTGAAAAAAATATCCATCATTAGTTTTATTTAAAAATCTTTTACTTAAAATTTTACATATTATTGGTAAATTGGCAAAAAACTATTAGACTCACCCTAATCGAAGAACGGGAACAATTATCGAAAAGAAATTGGCATGATACGAATTACTAACAGTTTTGTCAGTGTAACTTTTAATTTACAAAGTATCCTACAAATTTCACCATTCGATGTATCAGCAATGTAGCAAAAAGCTTTCTGCGTACAATCTTGCCGTGTATGAATCTACATTATCTAACGTACTATCAGGTATGGACAGAAATAAATTGTTGCGAAATTTGGCTTTATTATAATGGATACAAAATCTTCCATAAAATGTATGCAAGATTAAAAAAATCACAATCAGTTCATTGCAGCCCTATTCATTTTTATTATTTAGCTAGTTTAGAATACTAATATACAATTATTGGAACATAATTTTATGGAGAAAAGTGATTCTTACATGGAATTAGATCCTATGCACAACGCCATAAGAACTATTAGGAGGCATATGCTAATATACTTAATGAATGACTAGTTGATTGTTTTCTGAATGCCTCATTCAAATGATAATTATATATATAGAAATAACATCAGTACGGCTTACGAAACCCGATAACTTCGATATGACTTACAAAAAAGTTTAAAAAAACACCAGATTTTGTAAAAAACAGTAAGTAGGTGAAAGCAAAACTTTTTGTCTCATGACGTCAAAAATGATATAGCCCCGAAACCATTTCTATGATCTGAATATGAAAATTCTGACTGACCGAATTACTTATAATTCATAACTATTACTACAGTCATCTGGTTTGACTAACTTTCCCTCATTGTGGTTAAAGTATTAATGGTTCAATCCTTTATTTGCTTTTTGAAGGTATGATTACATTTCTAAATAAAACGAAAAGTACTTACCTAAAGAAACAAACTAAAAAAGCCTTAAATAACTCAAAATACACTTAAATATTTCTTGGCTTTAATAACCACCGCAAGAACTATACATATACATTTAAATCATAAACAGTGCGTAATGCTTTGCGAATCCATAATTCCCAACAGGAGTTTTCCTGGCTGTGCTGTTAAATGTATGTAGGTTTGATGCCTATTCGCAGATAAACATTTCCCCCTAGATTCTTATATGCTCGTATGCACTTTACATATAACTCATACTATAAGATTTACCCTCATACCATTCTTGCAGGAATATGTAAATACAAGTAATGTAGAAATATCTAACACACTAACACATACGCTTAATTTAATTGAGGATATTTCCGCTTAATCGTGAATTATGGATCCTCCTCGTATAAACAGTTCAATAGGCGGTTCGACCATAAATCACTGGGTAAGGAGAAAGCAGTAAAACCAGTCCTATTCTTTGCAAAATCTTGCTCGACTCATGATTTTCCAAATCGTTCTCTAAATATGTCAGTCCTATTTGCTGTTCCTCTAACTGCATACCGCTCTATCGCGTATTGGGTTGATATTAGGAGACGCTATGAACCTGTTTGATATATATATATATATATATATGTATGTATAATAAATTAATTAAATAAATATAAATATGTAAAATTAAACTAAGCGAAAATCATGAAAAGTCCTTAACAGTTATTAAAACATTTAAACTAAAATTGCTTCTACTAAATTGCATTTTCTTATAAGAGGAAATGACCAAATCATATTTTTTGGTTCAATATATGCAAAATTAAGCTAATAAAGTAGCAAATAGCCATCAAGTTTGATTGGATTACATTTATCAGCGACATAAAACAAGTGCACAAAAAGAAAGAAAAATAATGATAAAAAATAACACTTTTAAAGTTTAACGTCGTTTATTTAGAATCATGTTAAATCGATGTAATCGGTATCAGTTTTTGCAGTAAACCTAGGACATAATAATAAGAATAAATTTTAATACCTAACTGATTAAATTTATTTAGTAGGACTACAATAATACTAATAAGAAACAAATATAACATTACAAAAACATCACTTCTAGAATTCATCAGAATATGAGGAGTAACAAATTATATTATAACTCAGAAGCAGAAGTATAACGAAAACTATAATCATTTACAAAGAAAAAACCCAAAGTTCTAAAATTCTGTATCTTTAAACATTCCTACTACATACACACATACAATGTATTACTAAGAGTATTCATGAAATTGTTCTTAAACATAATATAAAAACCATCTTCACACTCCTCAAACCCTTTCCCTGCTAAAAACTGTAACTATCAGTAATAGAAACCCCCGACGTATACAGGAGTCTATATTCGTGTAGCAGTGTGCACATTAGCAAAACAAACCTTTCGGTCGGCACTCTTGTAGCAGAACGAGTTTTGTTCTAGGATACTACATAACCTGGTTTGCATACCAAATTCAAATGAATTTTGCCCAAATCTTATCTCGATACCCATGTTATTACAGTCAAAAATCTTGTTTTCTATCAATTTTAGCGGCAATTCCTTTAATAATACCTCGTAAACTTCTCTTTCAAAACAATTCCATCGTCAATATAGTGATCTAGAGACCCCAAATAATCCTAGCATAGCCATGTCTCGTAGAGAGACGTGGCCCCAGATCGAAAACCGTGAAAAATTAAAAAAGGAACACTACATTATTCTAGTTGGAATCTTTCTCGTGCACTTGGTTCCCGTCAATCACGTAATAGAAGCGTAATTACTTAGATCCATTAGTGGCATATAGGCGCTCTGAAAAAAACGTTTTCTAGACGATACTGAAATGCTACGACAATCCATTTTGTAGAAAATTCCTAAATACTTTTACATGGATTCACAACTACTAATTCACCAATATCATTTATTTATGAAAGTCAAAAGTGATTATACTGAAAAATTAAAAAATATAGGTGCTTTTATATCGTCCTTACCTCATAACGAGTTGGTCGTGTTTTCTTCTGGAAAAGAGAATTGAATGATAGCTTCAAATATTAATAACTTTATTGGAAAGGACTATTAAGTTGGAAAAAGAGTATCTAACATGAAGTATTATTGAGTTATTCTGGAAACTCTTGACAATATTGTTATTATAGTGAATTACGCTCCCTACCACTACATACTTTGTTTAAATAATAATAAACTGATATGCTACCTACTTTATTAACATAACAATATTAAGAATCTGTCAGATAGTTTATCTTTGTCGTGTTAACATCAAATCATAGCGTATTGTTTTCGTATCAATAGTATAATAACAACATAACATGAATTAGATATGAACTAAAAATCAACTTCTTTGTATTTTAGATAATGATAACTTTGTCTCTGTGGATTAATTTAATGTGGAAAATAAAGTAAACGACTATATTTACAATTTTTGTTTGATGGTTTACTTGTAATACCAAAATGAAAAGCAAGAATATGGGTATTTCGCACTTATGAATGACATGACAAAAGATTGTTGACGTATCTTACCGTATATATAGTAAAAGATATCCTCATTTGCAACCAATGAAATATAAATTTAGACGAATGGAATCAAGCTTTATAAGATTCGAAAGCATGAAATATATTAGGCCACGATCGAAATATATAGTAGATAAAGAAGTGAATAAAATTAATGTCCTGCTACATTTCAGTCCTAGTATCAATCCTACTGATTCAGTGAGATTCTCAGCGTAAGGTCTAAATTGATCCTATTATATAGTGAAAGAAATTCGATATTTTTGTATTTGTTAATTTGTCTAGATTATTTGCAAATTTAAATAATTTCTGCACGTTGAACTGATATGTACTAAGAAATATTGAATAAAAATATTTTGCTGAGAACAAATGTTTAACATCAAAGAATTTGACTGTTAATGTAAACATTTGCTCATAGCAAAATGTTGAATTATGAGGCCGGTTTGTAAAATATTAATGGAATTGAGACGGAGTTTTTTGGAATCGATTAGACCTGGCATCCAATCAACACAACAATCAGATAAACGAAGCAAGAAATAATTCTTAGAAACTATGCTTTATTACATCAACTGAGACTGAAATATATTCCTAAATAAAATATATGAATAATCTAAGAAATGTTTAACAGCTTACTAGCATGTAACGTTAGATAGAATTATTTATATAAATGACATTAAATATTGACTAAAAACGCCTTAAAATAATTTAGACTTATCTTTGTCTAATTTCGAAAATCTCATTTTTGAGGAACACGTATTCGTTCATCACCTTCATAGCCACCTACTGTCTAATCATGATTAAGAATTTACAGTAACTATAATCCAAAGCAAAGAAAATTAATTTCAATTTCTTAATGTCTTTAAAATCAAAATAAAATAAACTGTTTCAAATACACCTGTTGCTAAGTACGCATATTTTGATCACCTACCTAATTGTGCACGTTCGTAATCAGATGTTTTAGAAAAGACGAGATAAATACTTAAACTGAACCACGTAATTTCAATACATCCCTTTATCTAGTACACATATGATATTCATCCACTTAATAGTGCACGTCGGTAACTGAATATATAATAAAATAAATAAATTCAAATCGGTTAAATCCAGACAAGAAATAAATATTGCAAATTGAAAATTTTTAACTGAAATGAAATTAACAAAAATAATTTAAGTATATGTCACAATACAGTAAAATAAACTTAATAAAACATTACGTGCACAAATATTTACAAAATTTTTCTACGTATTTAAGGTTTGAAAGTCAAGTCTATGCCTGTTACTCTAGCTTTTATACACGCCGAAAAATTTATTAGACCGACTTGCACGCAATCAGTGTGGGCAAATATAATGTGGACTATCTTTTATCTTCCACATCATCGTTTTATCATTTCACTGTTCTTTTTCAAGATGTCTTAAATTCAATTTTAAAACTCACTATGTATTAAATTTACTTGCTTAATCTTATTTTTATATTAAATTTTCATTTTTCATGCAATTTGTATAAAATTTCGAAAACGCTACTGCCGGACATTTTACTCATCGTATTTATATGTCTCTTTAAAATATGGTCCACCAATTCCTATAATCCTTGATGTCATATGGCCTGGTCGATATTTTGACGTAACCTCGACCTTGTTTCATCTTCCACATAAACAACTTATTACTTTCTAAATTAAATGGAAATTGCATACTTATGAATCTATTTCCAAACTCCTTAGTATATCGCACATTTAGGTATACCATATTCTTTCATCATTATGTTTATATTATATAAATTTTACCCAATATTTAGGTATATCATTTATAACTTGCCATTAAAATATTCTCAAATCGGATTTTTTAGTTCGAGATTCCAACAAATTTACTACTATATAAATTTACGCTATACCCTATATATGTACATGCTAAAAGAAATTATATCCAAAACTATATACAATAAGATTATTTAAATTAATGTTTATGTTCTATTGAGGTCGCGGAATATAAATCGCACAACATAAGGAACATTTAGTACATCTTACAATATATAAAAACAATCTTACTACATTAAGTGCATCCGAAGCAAAATTAATAGATATATTTTACGTGTAACTTTTCAAAAATTAAGCTATGTTTGCACATTCCTATACACATGAATGGAATGTTTCTATTAAGAATTCTAAATCTCTCATGGTATCAATTTCTGTATATAAGTATATTACGTATAATTTATTTGTTGTACCAGAAATATGAAAATTTAGTATAAAAGAAAAGATTAAGCGAATAAATTTAATACATAGTGAGTTTAAAAACTGAATTAAAAACATCTTAAAAAGGAACAGTGAAATGATAAAACGATGAAGTAGAAGATGAAAATAGTCCACATCATGCTTGCCTACACAGATTGCGTGCAAATCGCTCTAACAAATTTTTCAGTCTGTACAAAAGCTAGAGCAACAGGCGTAGACCTGACTTTCGAACACAGAAAAATTTTGTAAATATTTCTGCACGTAAAATTTTGTAAAGTGTATTTTACTGTATTGTACTTAAGTTATTTTTATTAATTTAATTTCAGTTAAAAATTTTGAGTTCTTAATGTTGATGTCTTGTCTGGATTTAACTGATTTGGATTTATTTATTTTGTTATACATTCAGTTATTGACGTGCACTACTAAGTGGATGAATATCATATGTGTACTAGATCACACCACATAATATGCAAATTTAAGCGTCTTAATAATAATAATAATATTTATTATGTTCCATAATGTCAAAAAACATAGAATATGTCATAAGTATAAAATATATAACAACGAGAAAACAATCACAAGTAAAAATAGATAGTAAGTATATATACATGTAAATGCTTGCAGTTGACCTATGCTATACGCTAATGTCTACAATTGTTTTAAGGAAATCTTCCACACTGTAGAACTCTTGCGCTATTAGCCAAAACTTAAAAATAATTTTAAACCGCGCCAACGGCAAGCTCTTGATCCGAAACGGTATGTGGTTGTATATTCTTACGCAATGGTGAACAACATTTCTTTGTATTTTTGTAAAATACGTTTGTGGGGACACAAGATTCATATTACGAAGGTTTCGCGTAGCATGTTATAGTTTATTTTCACATGTAGCGCGCACTGAAGTATATAAATTGAGGACATTGTTAGTACTTTGGCAGATCGAAACACACCCACACAACTCTCTGTTGGTTTCATGCCATAAATTGCTCTAATACATGACTTTTGGAGGATAAATATCCTCCCCCAGTCGATGGAATTGTCCCAGAACACCACACCATACTAGAGCTTTGAATGTATGTACATAGGCGAAGTAAGAAAGCAGTCCCGCCTCCACACCAACGTTACGAGAAATAACACGTAAGCAGTAGCAGAACCGAGACAGCCCCCCAGATATTCACGTTGATGTAAGGTTTCCAGAACAGCTCAGAGTCAACCCTAAGGCCAAGAAATGGCGCGTCACACTTAGAGGCAAGTGCTTCATCACCCACCACGTCTGTAGGTAAACTGTTACCAAAGGTCAGCAGATGGGTTTTGGATAGATTTAAGTGTGGGTTATTTGACGCAAACCACTTCCCTAACACTTGTATATTTTCTGTTATAGCCATACTCAAGTCTTCATTATCAGAGTCTATGACTGTGGATGTGTCATCTGCGAATCCTTAAAGCGAAAGTCAATTTACGGGAAAAAGAAATTGTTAGCAATTTCATCTATTTTTTAAAGAAAATTATTTATAACAGATTCATCAAAACAAGGACTAAAAATTTATTTCAAAAACATTATAATGTTTTCATTATTACGTTTCGTCACTTCCCTGGATTCGAGGCAGCGTTAGGTTCGAACAGAATTTAAGAATTTTCATAAACCAGATAAGGAGTCAGCGATAGTACCAAGTACGAAGCTTTACGATCCAATAGATCGGTTAGTTATCAATTATTTAGAGAAATGTGACTATATTGACAAATATTCATTATATTTCATAATTAAAGTGCAAAATAATGCAACTTCTAAAGCAAAATTAATAAATTTTCTATAATTTTATGAATTACCAGTAGATGGTACTCTAAAGGAATGAACCAGAAAGTTAATAATTACTCAAGATGTGGTGTATGACACGGAGCTTTAAAATATTCTATTTCAAACAAAATGGTTAAAAGTAAGCTATTATAGTATTTTTCATTTCCAAATAAAGGACAAAGAGACATTGCCTCAAGAGCTTTTCATATGTAACGAGCTAAATCTAAGTTCGAAATCTAGTTTTTGAGTACATTTTGACGAATCTGGATATAACAATTGTGTTTTCTAGTGCTCGTACATTACCAAGGAATAATTATCGTTATATAAAAGCTTAATGAAACTATGTTTTCGATGGAAAATAAAAAGCTTTAGAAAACACTTTCTTCCATACGGATGAAAATTATTATTTAATTACTTATATAGCTTATGGCAAAGTACATGGCAGTCACAGAAAAGGTGTAAAAAAGGAAGATAATACAAATATACATATAAAATGAATATAAAAATAAATTAAGACAAGTAAAAATCACAGATGCAAGCCTGGGGCCACCGAAGGGCTTCAGGTATGCCTTTTACGAAATCTTCTTGTGACACACGACCACATTCATATACTATGTATTTGGTTGTTTGGTTATTCGCGTTACAGTCGCATCCAGGACTCGGTCTCATGTCCCACTTGTGTAGCAGGTGGCTGCATCTACCATGAAACGTTCACACACTATTGACAAATACGTAACTCTGTCGCGGTAGATCAAATCCATATGGAGGCTGTTTGGTGTTCGACCAGTTGCCACTTCTTTGAAACGCAGTCTTATCATTCAACTAGCTATGAGTCCGTCGCATTGAAGCCTTCTTTTAAGAGCAGTTAAGCGATTTTTAAAAGTACTCCTCCCGATTTAAGACTCCCAAATGTGATTCAGCGACATCTTCACGAATTAGCACAGCCAAGCTTTTGGTGAGTTTATCATACTCTCGGGATAAGATACCATGTCGCCGATCCAACTAAAAGTAGAGGAATACATCAAGTTAACCATGAGATAAAATTGAAATCAACACAAGGAGGACAATAATTTCTATGCAGTATTAGTTCACCAAGTAGTTCTTATTTTAGATTTGGATAATTATTCTCTAAAAGAGTCAATTATTGATGATACTTTAGGCGGCTTCAAAATTTAAATAAATCGAACATAATCAGTTAAGCATCAAAAGAGAAATCCAAATATGTTTCAATCATAACCTCTTTAACATCAAAAACTTTATTTAATGAAACTAGCCACTTGGAAGATTGAAATAGCATCTGCTTTTGCAATTACAACAAATAGTAAAATGTATATTTCCTATAAAAAATAAGTTAAAATGGTTGCACTTAATGGAGGTATCTTCTATTCAAGCTAAATTAATTACTATATATCTTTAATTTTTAGATTCGCATTGTTATGAAAATATTTAGTTATACAATTTCTGTAATCTTTATTGTAGATATATATCTATAAGTTAAACTAAGTCCCATTAAACATTAGTGTTATGTTTAAAATTCCGTTATTATTAGCAATACCTTATAATCGATGTGATTATATTTAAGTTCTTATTCCTGGTCTATGCTTTGTTTAAATTAGTAGTGTATTGAATTTGATCTCTGATCGTGGTGTTAAATCTTCCTTGCGTCATGATACCTAAGTCTTCTGATACCCCTCACGGTAAGAGACGCTATCAATCCCTCCATAATAAAAATCCACATCAAACGGCCCCTCCAACCTGAGGACAGCCTCTTGCAATCAACACTCTCCTCCACAAGTGAGGGAGATTGATAGAAAATATACTTTAAAATAAACACTTTCGTTTTCTAGTTTTAGATGGTTATCATAAAAATTTGAGTAAGGCTAAGTGTGTAAGGCTATATCTATTAAATCAAATATTGTTTTACAAGAACCAATCTACTGAAACAAAAATTTTTTCATAATTTTCAAACACATCCATGATAGAATAAAAATTATTCTATCCAAGGCAGTTATTTAATATATGCGAAACATGACACTGTATTGGAACGAAATGAATTCATGGAAAAAACGTTTAACTCGAATAACTGAACAAAATAAACTATTATAGTAAACCAATTTAGAGAAGAAATAGAAAAAAAAAATGAAAGACGATAGTTCCAATCTTTATCACAATTCAATCTGAAACGAATAGTTTTTACCTCTTAAGGACTTATCGGATTAACATTTATGTTTTAGTGGTGTTTGTATCTTCATTCTAATTTGCCTTTATATCCGTGTGTTATTTCAATTTTCATTTTCGAATAATTTTAAACACTGGAATACACAATGTCATTTTAAAAAGTTTATTGGTTTTCATGCTTTTAAGTTGCTAACAGGGTCACGTTTCGTTCAATCAACAAATGTTTCTCTTGCAGCCTTTACACTGAAACTAGGCCAATAATGCATACCCGTGCGAACGACCAGTCGATATTTGCAAAATGACGTTTCACAAAGTTTAACCTTTTAAAATAGTAAAGTATTATCCAAGTGAAAATATACTGTAATACTGAAATTTATTTAGTTCGTCTGATTTATAGTCATAAAACAATAACAAAATATTTTAATAATAATAGATATCAGCACTTGCCTCAATGAAAACGCCAGAAAAAAAATAAAATATGAGTAATATTTTGTATAAATGAAATTTATTTTTTTCTCTTTATGTATGTCACTATGAAACATACGAATGGCTTCATTTAAAAAAATGCGTTTGTTGTAAACGATATATTTTAAATTTATTTCATTTATTCATCAAGAGACAACACTATTCAATTTAGTCTGATAAAATTCGACGAATCGAAAATACCTAAAATTCTTTGATGAACTTTTATAACACGATAACCTGCAGGTAACATTACTAGGACATGCATTCACTATTTTAAGTTTTTTCTTTAATTTTAGATGCAATGTATATTTGGAAGTTTTAATGCTTTTTAATCTAAGAAATTTCGATGTAATATTCACATATCAATGTATATCATTTATAATTTTAGAACCAATAATTTAAATCACTTTATTGCTGAATCAGCTTGAAAAGGTTGATATTACAAAGGGTACTAGGAAGTTTTCATGTTGAGACATGTTAATTCGTGCATAGTAGCCGCCACGCCATGTCGGTGGGCTCAGTTATTCGTTAGCAGTAAGAGTGTAAAATGCTTGCGATGGCATCCTGGTCACGAAATGGATAAGGGCAGTTTTGAATTATAATTTCGTGTGTGGTTTAAACATAGATCAGCGCCTCGAAGAAATGACTCTTGCACTAGGTGATGCTTGTCCACATCACACAACGATATTCGGGTGGTATAGAGAATTCCAAAGGGGAAATTTAACTGTGGAGGATGCTGAGAGGCCGCGAATGCCACGAACGTCAGTTACGGAGGAAAACGTTACTACTGTGAGAAAAATGCTTGGCGAGAACAGGCGAGTGACTTACCAATAAATAGAGGGTACCGGAGATGCTAAAAAAGTTTAATATGGGACAATCTCGGTATGTGATCAACATCGTGACAGGTGACGAATCTTGTCTATACTATTAAAATGTGCCGACCAAAGCTCAAACGAAAGTTTGGGTATTTGATGATGAGGACACACCTGTAGTTGTCAGAGAATCCCGATCTGTAAAGAAGAAAATGATAGCTGTATTTTTCAATTCGTGTGGAATTGCGGAACGCGTCGTTTTGGACACACAAAAGACAGTCACAGCTAAGTAGTATACTGAACGGTGCCTGCCTAAAGTCGTTGGACCTATGAAGAACCTTAGGCCAAAGTCAAGAATGGACACCTGGTTCCTCCATCACGATAATGCTCTAGCTCACCGCTCCAAGGCCTGCACCGAATATTTGACCACGACAGGATTGAAACTTCTCGAGCACCCTCTCTACAGCCCAGATCTTGCTCCCTGCCACTTTTAACTGTTCCTGCATATGAAAATGAAGCTAAAAGGGTGGGGGTTTTCCAGTGATGAGTACCTTCTGCGGGTTTGGGATAACGAGTGTGTTTTACTCCCTAGTGAAACTTGGCAGAACTAGTTTAAACATTGGTTTCGGAGGATGGAGAGAAATATTGAGTGTAGAGAAAATTACTACGAAAAAATTAAATAAACAAAGCTGTATTGCAAAACTTTCCTAATACCTTTGTATAGCTTTAAAAGTTCGGTATTCTGTTCGGTTTATTTCATTACAATAGTTCAGTAATTTCCATATATACCTTTGAACATTTATTTATTATCCTATCCATCTGACAGTTGGCAGCTAATTCTATCTTAATAATAAGGTGTGTCTAGATCATTGTTTTAGTACACTATTAAATGTAATTGGGCACTACCAGCGTCCGGTTAATAAAGCTCGCTTCAAAGAAATGGAAGGAGTAGCATGTAATATATGCCCAAGGGGGATTAGACCGATTAAATACTTGTAATATCATATAATTATCATTTCCGCATTAATATTCGGTTAATTATATACAATTCGTTTTAATAATTCTAGAAGAATGTAATGTAATCACAGATTATATAGACATAATATCGATCATATGTTAACAAAAATAACAAAACTTTGTTAAATTTATTATTGTTATTTCTCCATGCAAATCTTTAGCAAACTTTATAGCCTTTTAGTTAAAACGTTTACAGAATTTCGAAAATATTTTTCATAGATTCGTTATTTTGATATTATCAGTAGTGTATACAGTCGCTAATAAAGATTATAATGAAATTATGGACTTCATATTACTATTGTGAATTGACTACTGATAACACAAAACAACAAACATATAATGAAAATAAACGCCCATATCTTAACTAAAAGGTTACTTCAAAAAATGTTAAAAATTCTCATGGTGAATTAATAATAATACTATTAATAATAATATATATTGAACTATGATTTCTATCTTAGTCTATAATTTCTATTTATTCTTTGTTCATATATGTTGCTGCGATTAACACTCTATACTCTTTTGGATTTCCTAAAACGTATTGTATGTAACACTGGCAAACAAGAACTGTGTCACACGGGGTACTGTTAGCGCTCTTTATATAACTTTGACGCTGACTTCGAAAACGTAATTAGAATTTCTGCATAACCCATACTTTTTGGACGACAATAATTTTTTGAAGTTGGAGTATGGTGAGGTAGGTAATTATTAGTTTGTTAGTTTGTTAATTCCAATTGTCTTGATTGGTTAATTTTAATTATAATTTAAATGTACTGTTTGATTGTATGTTATATAGTATAGTTAGCATGTTTTAATTGTAGATATGATATTGAATAAATTCCGAAGAAAGCAGTATGTATATTTCCGAAACGTTAATAAATTGAATAATTTCTCAATAACACTGCCGCAAAAAACGAAAAAAAAAGAAAACCTTATATTACTAATTATAAACGGCAAAAGGAAAAAAAAGGACACACTAATGAATATGTACATATATATATATATATATATATATATATATATATATATATATATTGTATATATATATATATATATATATATATAAACAGGTGTTTCAAAAAGAAAATACGTATTTCGAATGCACATATTTATTAAACTTTAAGACATACGAATATGAAACTTTACACACATATTTACAAACCTCTCAAGTTCAGATTACAGATGTTCAATATGTCCTCTAACAGCGACACGAACAATATCACATCGATACTCAAATTCCTCCCATACTTGAGCAAGCATGCCCTTCGTCACTGATGTTATGGCAGCACGTATCCGGTTCTTCAACTCTTCCAGGTTCTGTGAAAGTGGTGATACATAAGCGTTTTCTTTAACGGAACCCCAGAAGAAGAAGTCACAGAATATCAAATCCGGTGATCGTAGAGCCCAGCTGAGACATGCTAAGCCGCCAGCTCTTTGACGACCAATCCAATGGTTCGGTAGAGTTTCATTCAGATATTTTTTTATTCACGCACTTGGTGACTCCAGTGAGGGGGTGCCCCGTCTTGTTGATAAATGAAGTTGTCTTCGTGCAGCCTCGGAAACATCCAGTTTTGTAACATAGCGAGATACTGCTGACCATTAATCGTGCTTTCATCAAAGAAGAATGGGCCGTAAACAGATGACCGGGACATCACACAAAACAAATTGATTTTAGGGAATCTCGTACGTATTCAGTGGCTGCACGTGGGTTCTGTAGACCCCAAATTCGAACATTGTTTTTGTTTACCAGACTACTAACTTGGAAAGTCGCTTCATCACTGAACATGATGCGTTGTACGAAAGTGTTATCATTGTCGATAGCATCATAAATCTCCTTACCATGCCACACGTTTCCGTTTGTCATCAGGACGCAGAGTTTGTAACAACTATAACTTGTACGGTTTCATAACTAACTAACGTCTCAAAACACTCCAAATTGTTGTTGTAGGCAGTTGTAACTCCCGACTGGCACGACGAGTCGATTTTGAAGGATTACATAGGAAATCAGTTTGAATTCGTGCAATATTTTCTTCAGAAATAGAGGGCAGCCAGGATTTTTTCCTTTACATACACATTCTGTATCTACAAACTGTCGATACCATCTGCGAATACTCCACCCATCCGGAGGATCAATTTGATAGATCAACGTGAGACGTCTTTGCACTGTAATCAAGGAATTGCACTTCGCAAACTCGAGAACACAAAATGATTTATGTTGCGGAGTAGCCATTTTATACATATGACGGTTACCAAGAAAAACAGAAGACAACTGACATCTAGAGGGTATTAAATAAACTAAAATATGTATTCGTTTTTCCAATAGCCGAGCCGAGGCGCAACGATCGATAGTTTGGACAAAATCATACTATGTAATACGTATATTCTTTTTGAAACACGCTGTATGTACATGTAAACGTATATATCAAGAGAAAAATTTAATGTAAAGCAGAGTGGTTATATCTTAAGGAATAGTTAAAAGTAAAGTAAGCATAATGGAATTTTTATTTATTTATTTACAAAGTTAGGTTATTTCAAAACAAGTCTGCTAAAGAAATTTTTATTACAATTTGATGAACCAATGTATATCAAATTTTATTACATATAACAATATACTAAATAATACGTCTATTCAATCTTGTTAATATTTTGAAATCCAACATGAAGCTCAATTCGATATTATAACATCTGTATATAAAATCATACTCAACTTAATAAATTATTAGACATCATCATTAATTTTCATAAAATTTTACTGCCAGATATTTAGGTGACAAGCACGTTTTGAAACAACGCGTAGAATATGGTAACGTATCTGCAAAAGAAGATAGCATGCTATGAGCGTGTGCATGCGTATACTGTAGATGTTTTCCGCTAACTATAATGTTCAATAATAATATATTAACCCTTACTGGTAAAGCGGTTTTGATGTGAAACCGCATTCTAAAAACTACGTGATTTTGCTGGCACCAGATTTAAGCGAAAACCCCAAAATACAGAAACATCATCTGCGTCGTAAATAAGACCTATTCCAGTACAATACCTACTGTTAGCGCATAGTTATAATTATATTATCGTGAAACTTATGTATGTTATTACAATTGACTATATTTTATACAGTTTGTTTCTTATTTTTTTAAAACATTATTATGATATTTGTAATTTATGTTTGTTACAATTTATCAATGAATTTGCTATGAAAAAGCAAATCTACGGTAGCATGGAATCCATTGACACATTTCAGATGATCACAGACTATGGAATGACAACAGGAACAGTAAAGTGAAACAATCTATAAATACATTGATATATACTATTTATTATACACAGTTTACAAGCTTATTTCTTGAAAATTGCTAATACGTTGGCTTTTATTTAAGCAGTGCGCTATTGTAAGTACTTTCAGAAGTTTTCATACACGAGCCCCCATAGTTCGCCGTAAATAGTCACAATTTCGTCAGTGATGACTTGTTTGATTTGACTTTTCAAATGATTATAATGGCCATATTGTTTATCATGGTGTGAGCTTTGCACACCTCCTGTTGAAAAGAAAGGGCTCTCAGAATAGTCCACAAACAACGGCCACAGTATTTTGCACGATATGAGCTGTACACTTTCATGCTAAAAATAAAAGGTTCCTGGAACAGTCCATAAACAACAGCCATACTATTTTGCGAGGTGTGAACTGTTCACCCTCCTGCTGAAAATAAATGATCTTCGAAATAGTCTACTATTAACGATTATACAATTTCGCACGCCATAAACTGGGCACCCGAGCTGAACATAAAAAGACATCGGCACAATTTACGAATAATGGCCATGCTATATTGCGCGGTGCGAGCTGTGTACCCTTTTACTTAAAAATAGAGAGTCTTCGGGATAGTCCACAAGCAACGTACAAGGTTTAACAAAAGTTTTCCAACATAGCAACATTTCTTTCTGAATCGAGTCACTGCCTCTTCATTATTTTTCAGCATTTAAAACAAAATATGGGCTTACACTACAGAAAACATCGACACCACACCATACTGACAATTTCGGAGTGTACGCTGGCTTTTCGTTCATTATAATGCTTCATTCTGACTGACAATATGAAGTGGCGTTCTCTCCTCTATGCCGCTCAATACAAGTTTGAAATGTTTCGTTCAACTCTGCGTCACATTGTGTCAAAATAAATTTCACCTGTAAAAGAGATAAGCATTAAATTTTAAAAAAATTTTATCAAATCTGGAAAAATTTTAAGTGAGTGCACAATTTTAGGACGCTGAAAGGGATTAATAAATTGAATTATTAAACTTTTATACTCATGAGCAATCATAATTAATTTAGTTACTATTCAGGAGCTTTTGTTAAATAAAGTAAATTTTTTAATCCTGAATCGAACATTAACTTTGTTC
Organism: Dermolepida albohirtum; assembly: GCA_031893035.1. NCBI lineage: Eukaryota > Metazoa > Arthropoda > Insecta > Coleoptera > Scarabaeidae > Dermolepida > Dermolepida albohirtum. The sequence continues at coordinate 72,951 of JAVIWB010001525.1, read as the reverse complement.
GGTAGTTAGCCTTTCTATTAATATTTTTACAAATCAATAAGGATATCAATGCAATAAAAAAGTCATAAATACTGTCGCGCAGTATGACCGTTAATCTGTAACTGCAATGATTTATATATGCTTAATTACTCAATATACTCTTTACTATTAGCACAGTTTGCCTTTAATTCCTTATTAATTAACGCTGCAGATTAAAAAAAACCGTCTAGCAATAATCCCATTATATATGCAATAATAACAGGTCGATAATTTTTAGGCTGCTAAAACCATTTGTTATAACGTTGATTTGTTCAAAGAATTATTAAAAGCTCAGAAAGAAAAGAGTTATCATGGACCTAATTTAGCCATTCTGGATCAATGCGGACTTCAAAAGCTGTTAAAACTGTAAGAATTTTTAGAAATTCAGATTTCTCTAAAACGACTGTATCTGAAAGCGTACAAGTGTCGTACCGATCAATGCCTAGCAGAAAAGCTGAAAGCAGTAAAGCATATAAGATAAGATCGAAGCTGTGACTTTAGAAATATGCCATTGAAGAATACCGAAAAGTGTTTTTTTACAAACGAAAATATTTTTAAATCGTGGAGGATTTATAAAGTGATAACGGGTATACAATAAATTCCTGGAAGGCCTTAAAGTCACTTCGAGAATCGAAAAAGCTTAACATCGCGCTTCAGTAATGCTAAGGTGGTAAATATGTTTTGATTGTATAACAAATATTAATTTATGTGAAAATGGGTACAAATCAGAGCAAAAGTTAATCAAAGCCGTTTAGAAAATATAGTATACTTCTTCAACGATCTGCCCACTGGATACTTCAAGAGAGTTGATAACTCATGCGCAACACTAAAATAACACTGAATTGATTACAAATTATGACACATAGAGGCTGGCAGAATTAAATCCCGTAGACTAAAAATCTGGCATATTTTAGAGGCGAAGGTTTACTCTCCCAAGCATACTAATATTTATCAGTTTGAAATATGTTCTTCATCAGGCATTGGCAATATCAATTGTCCACAAAGGTTCAAGTTTGGTGTATATAACAAAGGTAGACATTTCGAGTAAATTATTTTTCATTTAATGCAATAGTATCATATATTATTTTGCATAAATAATACAATTTTCCAAAATAACCTCTTTTATGTTTTTCGCTTATTTCGGTGTTTACTTTACTTATTTTTTTAATGTTCGCTACTCTTCTGAGATACCTCATTCATACAGTCTATAGTCTACTTTTATGACACTCACTTTGTATTCAACTTTCGCATCCATATATTATCCATGTATATATGGCTACGTAGACGGTATCTTCTTTTTCATTTGACAATTGTTTATTATTTGAAAATCCAGTTTAACGCATCGGATAGACTTCCTGTTTTATCTAATCTTATTTAAGTCATCGTCTGTATTATATCTACTTTCAGTTATTGTTCGTAGGTACCTGTATTTTTCCGATGGTTCCATTTTCTTGTTGTCTATAATTACATTTGTTGGTATATGCACTCTTTTTCCTTATTATTTTCATTACTTCTGCTTTTCGTGTGCCTATAAACGCCCACGAAATCGAAAATTTTTGATACTTTATTATGTATTTCGTTTCTGGATTACATATTAAGTTTTTTTCTAGATTATACTGTAATTTAGCTTTCATATCTGCTACTAATGTTAAGTCGTCTGCGAATATGTGTATTTTATAAGTGAATTTAATATTCTTACTTAGTTGGTGATTTTCTTATATGTATATACTTTTGAGTACCTGAATTATTTCTTTGTCTATTTGTCTTTTCTAAACTGTCACATCCTAATATTACATCTCTTTTGATCGTGTCGAATACTTTCTTCATATTTAAGAAAATTTAAGGTCAACTGATAGCTCAGTGATAAGTTAATGGCTTATGACACCATAATTGACGTTAAACAGGTGGAAATGTGAAGGCATGAATTATTATTATTATATTATTAAGTATATTTATTTGTTCTTCCTTATAGCAGTCTCTGCAAATTTGTTGTAATATGTCCTTTGTCCTGCAATTTTGTTCTATTTCTTCTAAATCAAAATTTTTATAATAATTTCATATATTTTACCGACACACACAACAAGAATATACTTCTATAACTTTTATACTTCTTAGCATTCCCTTTTTTAAATATTAGAATTATTATTGCATTTGCTCATTTTTTGGGAGATTTTAGTTTATCTCCACACTAAATTTATTATTTTTAACCGAGCTTTCTGTATTTTGGTTTCACGGTATATAACCATTTCTTTTATCACTACTTGGTGCCTTTTTTTTAATTTTTAATCTTATCCATTACTTCGGTTTCAGTTATTAGGCTTTTGAATTTTGATTCGTGTGTATCTTCTTATCCATCGATGTAGTTGTCTTTTAATAAGTCGTCTCTGGAATTAGCTGATATTTGCTTGCCATTTTCCATTATGATTCTTCCTTCCATTATCTTCCCTTTATTTACTATTAAGTTTTATAGAATAATTTTGCGTTTTCTGTGCTGTTATTCATTAAATCTATAAACTTAGATTTTCAGTGATCTTCTCACGGATCCCCGTAAGAAAAATCTCAAGATCTAATATGAGGAGACCTCAGTGATCAGAACTGAAGTGCCAAGTCTTCATTCCCATGCTTCTACCATTGGGATAGGGATTCATTCAGGAAACGTTGAACATTCAAGTGCCAATGGTGTGAAGCCTTGTCCTGCTGGAAAATGTAATATTCATTTGTTTGGGAAGCAAGAAAGTTTTGCGATATTGTAAGATGTGTTACTCCAATAATTGTCCAAAATTGGCTAAAAGAGAAAGAGCGCTTAAAACTTTTTTGTTTATTCCAATGACAAATGCTCTTTCTAGTTAAAGGTTCAATTTTAACAAAGGACGAAATGCACGCCGTACCGCAGTTGTAGACTTACTTTTATTTAACTCACCAATGCAAAAATCTTGAATTGCATATTGCTTACAATTGACGCTGCTATGCGACTCAGATGTGTCCCTGCGGTAATATTCGAAATTTTACAGTACCCCTTTTCAAGTACAACTAACAGAATTCAAATATAACACATACTGCCAGAAGTGTAACCACTTGAAATTATGTCTATCTTTTTTATGTTAATCATACTGTATCATATATCCCTCATATATCATTAGGATACGTCCTCTAACTCTAATCCTTTAGTTAGAACTAACAACTTCAAAAAATAAAAAAAACTATTTTCATTATTTATTTAAGAAATCATCTTAATTGTATTTCATTAGCAGTTGTAACATTTCGTTGGTTCACTTCTAATTATTCCATTTTTCTAATTATAACAGTTTTATAGACGTACACTATGTTATACATTTCTTATAGAGTGAATTTTGAACATTCAGGTTTGCATTTTAATAGAATTCGTTTTACAATGCTCTCTATTTCTCGAAAACTACTAATTATTCTTATAACCAATTTACAATTTGATAAAAAATAAACATAAAGAAAACCACGCGAGAAGAAAGTAACAAAATAGCAACAAATAAACATGTATTTAATAAGATGAGAGGTCAACGGTTAAACGGTTTTGGCAGATAAGCATGCTCAAACGTTCTCCGGGAGGATATCACATCACTTTTGACGCTGTCTCCCTAGTCTTGGAAGTATTCTGAACCGCGCCTTATCTGCTCCACTGTAGTATAGAGGACCTTTAAAACCCGTACCCAATCTCCTGAAGAGTCAAGTATTTGCGTTAGTCGGACATTCATACGGGTCTGTCGAAACCGATGTCAGTAATTAGTCTTCCTTTCCCTGTCCCTCTTCGCCTTAATTGTTCCGAAATTAGTTTAGTTCTACGTTAAACTAAGAACATAATATCTACTAAATGTGTCAGGGATGTTTGAGTTTTGGGATTCAATTAAAATAAGACATAAAGTCATCCCTTAATGTTGTTAATTTTAATACAAAATTTTACACAAACAAGAATATAATTAAAACTTAAAAAAAAGTTATTAAGTTAACTCTGGCAAAAAATTGAACTAGTTTTCTGGATTCTGCATAAATTGATGTACACTTAATGGTATCAAGATGGCAAGTTATCTCTAAATACAATTTTCTCATCAAAGCTGAATATTGAGATATACGAGTACATTTGGGAAAATTAAGTATATTATTCGAAGGCATATATTCCTTTCCAGTTTAGATTAGTTAGCAAATATGTTCAAAAACGCTTTCTACTATGTGCAAGCTTACAGTATAAATGTACGTATGCTGATTCCTAATTATGCCGAAACTTAAGTAAAAAGTAGAATTACCTTAATATTTATAACATAAAAGTCGGATTTTTGGTCTCTTGCTGAATATAGCAGTAGTGATCGGAGCATAAATTTATACACACGAATAAAAGACTACGATCCAAGTGTTTTTAAATGAAGATAATATGACATTTCAAGCGGAATAAACATCATTACATAATTGTGTTGAAGAAATGAATGGGTAGGGTGAGGCATTCGTTGGACAGCCAAGCAATGCTAAAGTTACTAGATTCAAAATAAGAGACTTTTGAACTTGTATGGGATTATGTGCGCTTTTCAAATGAGTGCCAAGGTACGAAGACTATAGAGTTAATGAAAAAGTAGACGAATTTGCTTCATGAACATCGTTTACGGTTTTCGTAGGATCGGAATCTTCTAGCGGTATTGCAGCAAAAAAGCATTAAAATAGCCTGGAAAGGTAGACTGAAAATGAATCTTGAGACAAGTGGTAAAAGTACCTAAGTCATAAAAGTGGAACTGTAGAGTGAGGCCAGAAAGTTTTTACTAGATTTAGTAACAGGTCTTTGACAGAAGAAACCATATGTAATTACTATCTACGTACTATGCCAATGTAAAAACTTCTAAAGAAGGCGGTTTTGGAAACCTAAATATATATAGAAAGATTGCTCTCGAAGCTGTAAAGTTTAATTAAAAGAGCGAAATAAGAGAACGTACACTAGCGAGACAAGAGAATCAGAATACATCCGGAAAGATCGCGGTGAAATATGCTGTATGGACAACTCAAACCCTCTAATCTAATCTATTTGTATATGAACATTGGTATAAAAATTGATGTGGTAAATTTATTCCAAAAACCGAGCAATATCCAAAATATAATGTAGATTGTAAACGAAGAATTATGTAACGAACGTAATTACTTCGTAATCATGTATTTTATATTTACTAGTAATACGATTTCACTATTTTGTTGGTTTCGAAGTTGATATTTTTTAATTTTTGGTAGTTCTGAAAAATACTAACATGTTTTTGTCATAAATTGTTTATAATAAATTATGTCAAATTTTAAAAGAATACGAGTCAAATGAATTGAATTCCAATTGTGATACTATTCTATAACAAATAGCACTTTGTAAATGATTCAGTTTTAAGAATTTTGTCTAACAAATATTCTTAGATTCAAGATATTTCCGGTAATTGAAGTTAATCATTATAATCGGTAAACAGAACAGAGAACAAGCAACAAAAGTACATATATTATTCTTTAAATTTTCAAGGTATTTTAGCATGACATACAATTTACTATTCAAGTAGGAAATTTCAATTGTTTTAAACAGAAGAACAAGTAAACACTCGTGAGTCATTGAAAGCAATGTCAAGTATTATATATCAAAACTTAATTCATGGTTACCCTTGGCCTCCTATGTAGTCATGGTATCCCAGAATCGTGATTCACGGCATCTTCGACGAGATTTTGATGATCCTGTCAGACGTTCTTTGCATCGCATTCTTGGTTTCCTCCAGAATGGTCTTTATGTTGATATCACGATGAAGAGCTATATTTCTAAAGTACCAAAGACCATTGAAAACTATTCAAGGTCTGGTTCTTTCAACTTTCTCATATAGAGTACGTATCGATTGATGAACTACATAGATTTTCATGACTTGTAGATATTTACCTTGCAAGCGGAATAGTTTATTTTGACAATCAATGACCGACCCACTATCGACACATCAAAAGAACGTCAAAACTACACTTCCTTATATTATCAACTCCATCTGCCTTCATGCTTCCCGATGTGTTCTCTGGAGAAAAAATCTTTCAGTACAGTTAAAAATTATAATATTTTGACATTTGGTCCGACGACCTAAACTAATACATGACTGTAGAGTAAATACTAATTCATCAATTAATCATACTTATACATATTTTTACAAAAAATGCAGTAGCTACAGAAGCAGAATAGAAGCTTTAAACAATCTTTCAATTAATTTTCCGAAGAGTAGTTCTACATACATAAATCTTACTTAACTACATTAAGGTATATTCGGTATTTATCGCTTGCCCATAAAAAAACAATGAGAGGAACTCAAAATGGAGTGAAACCCTCAATTTACGATTTTGCCAATTCGCCACAAAAATCTACACGATAAAGCAAATAGAAGGAAAAATAAAAATTTTACAATAACCGCAATCATTGGGCGACGAAGTGTTAACACCAGATAAAACATAATAAATATTGGTTGTCGTGGTGCTGTGATGTCATGTTGCGTCGCGCCTCATCGGTCCAATTTCTTCTTTCGACGTGCCCGCATCCAGTCGTTCACAAACTATTCGCAGCAGTGTAATTTACGGTCTGCGTTGGCAGCGTTTGTGTCCGAAAGCGGGTTCGACAACACCCCTTTATCTGTGTAATAGAATTTGGAAAACAGGGAACGACCGTTAGCAGCGCGAACGCCTCGTCGACAGGCATCTAAATTAATTACAAACGTGATAACATGACGGTGTGTCGGCGGCTCCGCCGGCTGTCTGTTCTGAATTCGATGGCGTCCACCGTCGCAATGTGGCAGACCCTACTACACGCATTAGAGAACAGCGCCCATCTGTTCTCCGAATGTGTGTCCATCAGTGGATTCGTTTATTGTGACGATTTCGTGTAATTAAAGTTGAAGTTTAATTGAGGAACCCCATTTTTACGTCCAATCATTTAACTATAATATATAGATGTCGAAACTTTCAAATTATGTATAAATTAACAAGGACGTAAGATATATGAATAAATAATTCCTGTTCACTTGAAACAAAATAATGTATTCGTAATTTGGAGATAACTTGTATGATTTCACAGTACTAATGGCATACTAAAATAGATAAGACATTATTAAAATCTTTGTAATGACAAAGTAATGCTTTGGTAAATATGAAAATAACGCATACACTGTGCTACGTAGGTATTTGAATTTTGAGTGTGGTGCACGGAAACAACATTTAAGTGTTGGTACTAGGATTGCATTGTAAAAGCATATGCAATTCAATACGGAAAACCAAATGTTTACGATATCTTATACCCATCTTATTATAGTAAGGAATATTCTGTTCTTTTTTAATATGTTGGTTGTTTTGTCCAAACTATAAATTTAATATTTTGTATTGGGTACTTCAACCATTTGGATAATAAAACATTTTAAATTAAATTTAACATACATTTCATAGTTACATATTTTTATTTGTGAATAATAGTTATATATATAATTAAGTATTTGATATTACTTCCACTAGTTAAATATTATAAAATTTACATTCACACAAGCATTTTTAAAATTAACAAACTTTTACCGTGTGTACTTGCCTAAAGACATAATCTTTGTAAATATTTTTGGTGAGTGCTTTCTGCATGCACATCTATTATTTCTTTTTCTTTTATCTCATGTCAGGTATGCATGTGAGTTTGTAAATATATGTCGGTGAATGTTTGTATATAAAACAATCACCAGTGTAAATTTACAACGCCCCTTTCCCACGAAACATGGTTAATAAAAGTTAATATACAATACAAAAGGAAAAAATTTATAGTAAAGAATATATCAATCCGCTTTGATGTATATTTAACTATTCAAGTATTACATTAGATTAGGTTGCTTAAGATACCGCTAGCTTTTCAGATTTATTATGTAGTACATTCTCAAACTACATTTCTTTAACTAGACGTAATAACTTCGAAAACAGTTCTTCTACTTGTGGTTCTATTTCAAGATATTCATCTTACATTTGTAGAAGTTGCGTTTTTGCCATGGCCCTATATTAGTATAAAATGTAGAACACGATTTCCTGCTATACTTAATCTTATGCTTATTGACCTTATAATGCCCATTATCATCCTAACACTCTACTAGGTAGGCCTGAAAAATACATTTTTTTTTCAGGTTGACATTAATGCTGGTATAATTTAGAAAAACTCCTATAAATTGTATTTCATTCGCCTTTGAATTTGAATCTAAGTATCGAGTTCAAAGCGCAGATTTATTTACGGATTGAGTCATCAATATATATTTAGGCAGAGTTGTGATTAAGTTGTTGGTTCCTTTATAGATTTGTTATGCAAATGCCGCTGTATAAACTGGGGAAAATATGTAAGGTTAGACGCCTAAAATTATTAAAAAAATCATTCTACCACTGTTTTCCACTAATTTTTAAAAGGTTTCCTGATGAAAATATGTGTGTAAGTAAATATGTTTGTTATTAAACTGAAAATGGATCATGCTATTATGACATCTGGTAATTAGTAGATAGCATACTTAGTTGAAAACTAGTTCCTTCTTCTCTCTAAATTTTAAAGTTTTAAAAACTTGGATCTAATTATGCCAAATGGAATAGAGGGATGCAAGAAAATGTTACTAAAAAAAACTACTTCAATTTATCCAAATTACTTTTCTTTCGAATAATGATTAAAGTCAATAAACTTTAAAAATTAAGAATACAGCGAGTTATAGCCATTACCAAAATATTTAAAACGTATTAAACAAATACTATATTAAATGCATTTAAGGGAATCCGTATGGCCAGTAAAGACTGCGGTGGACCGTGTCTGCACATCAGCATGCACTTGGAGATTATCTGCTTAGGTTAATTGCCTATCCTTATTTTCTGTTAATTTCAAAACAATATATATTATACACACACACACACACACACATGTATATATATATATATATATATATATATATATATATATATATATATATATATAGTGTGGGAATTACGTGTGTTTGGTCGCATTAAATTAAAAGATGCGATCAAGTACTCGACATCGTAAAATTATTTAAAAATATACGAGAAGTTTAACTTGGCCTGTACGTTATATAACTTTATCATTTTAAATGGAACTTAATGTACATTATTACATTTCCCGATTTCCCGTTACATGTCAAGGCAATTTTATATTATAAACTCCATGGTTGAATTAAACGGTTTCCGCGATACTACACTTTAAAAGAAATAGTTAATTTACATAGAAGATCGTCTTTATTAATGAATGTGTTGCAACAATTCTTCGGTGTAATTGTGACATTGCTTCTTAAACAAGCTATGTTAAATATCGCCGTTACATTGTACAAAGTGTTTCAAAAATAAAACTGAATACAAAAACTATATCATCCTTAAAAGAATGAAATTTTTTTTTTTCAAACGAAACAAATTGTATATTTTTATGGCATTAGACATAGTTTTAAGTTCTCTTTCAATAACATACATATAAAATTCTGTACATTTTCGGAAGCTAATGTGATTGTAAAACCTAATGAGATAAATTTATTTAATATGTAGCTGACTCAATAAGCAGAGATGCTAAAAAAAACCTAGGAGAGGAGGTTTTAAGATGACTATGGGAAATTTTCGGAAAAGCATGGCAAAGTGGAACAATACCGGATGACTGGAAAGTAGGACAGATAATACCAATATACAAAAAGGGAAATGCGAAGGACTGTAAGAACTATAGAGGATTAACGATGCTAAGTACAACAGCCAAAGTGCATAAGAGAGTACTGGAAAACAGGTTGAAAATTTTTACAGAGACAACGCTAGATGAAGCTCAGAGTGTTTTCAGAAAGGGGAGAAGTCCAAATGATCATATTTTCACGATAAAACACATAATAGTGAAAACCTTAATGAGCAAGACAAAAGCATTTTTCGCTTTCATAGACAGAGGAAGCGTTTGATCGTGTCACTAGGAAAATAGTATAGAGAATCCTCAAGAGAAAAGGAGTGGACGACATATTAATCAAAGCCATAAAAAGTATGGACTTGGTAGTTATGGCAAATAGTGAACAAAGCCGCCAAAATAATCTTGATATATAGAACAACTTATTGAAGGAGTATGGAATGAAAATAAACACACAGAAAACGAGAGTAATAATAACATCGCAAAAAACTGAAAATTCACTAAACGTATATATTGAAAACAAAAGAACAGAGCAGGTTTCACAATTTAAGTATTTGGGGGTAACAATCTATAGAAATATAGAAACAGAAAGAATTGACAAAGCAACCAAACTCTACCATTCATTGAGAACTACTGTAATTTGGAAGAAAGAAGTTAGCACGAAAACCAAGATGACTATTTATAAAACGATCTACAGGTCAGTTCTTACTTACGGAAGTAAAACATGGGTACTCACGAATAGCTTGAAGAGCAAAGTGCAAGCATTGGAAATGAAATACCTCAGAGACAGTAAAGGGATAACACGGAAAGATAGAAAAAGAAACACAGACGTAAGAGAGGAGTTACATATAGGTTCTACAATAGAATATATTGAGGAAAAACAATTGATCTGGTGGTTCCATTTACAACGTATGGAAGATAAGTTACCAGCAAGGAGGATTTTTGAAGCTAGAATAGAAACAAAACGAGGACCAAGGAGACCAAAAGAAACACGGTAAAAATTAATAGCAAAGGCCATACACAGAAGAGGACAATCAATGTCTGTTGCAAGAGAGATAGCCAAGGATAGGAAGTTGTGGAGAGACTTTGTACATAAGACATAATGTATATTGTAATGTTAACTCCTACACCGAAAGGTAGATGGGGAACTGATTATATATATATATATATATATATAATCAATAAGTTACTTTTATCTACAGTTTATACTAAAATATTTAGCACATTTTGATAACTATAAGAAATGTACAAAAAATATTTGAAGAAAGTACTAACCGTGCCTGTTCTAATAAATAAAAGAAAAGCCTATAATTAATTATAAAACTAAGATTGTATTAGTTTTGCCGTTTTTATTCTAATTTCTTGTTTGTTCACATTATTTGTTGCTTATTAATCGTGTTTCCCTTTTTTCTTCAATTTTCAACATGAATTATTTAAAAAAAGATAAATATGACCTTTGTCTTTGGCGAGAGCAACTGAATTATTTATTAGCAAATATTATAGAATTTACAGATAAATATGGTATATCCAAACCGGACCTGGTTAGGCATTTAAAAACTAGGTTTGTAAATAATGTATCTGTCAAGTACAAACCACAAATACCTGCAGAAACAAATGGGATAATTTGAAAAAATTTGAATATTAGTATGAAATTTCTATAAACGATATAGAAGAAGAATAAATTTCATGCTTATAAAGTTCAACTGTATCAGAAACTGATGCAAATACACTACAACAAACAATCTTTACAATTTTTTAGCAAACTAATGGAAAAATAGGTGACAACTCAATATTTTTTAATATGAATGGACGAAGCTGTTTTCCATAACAATTCTTATGTAAACAAGAACATTTATTATTATTATGCAAATACGAAACCAAATATCATTTCTGATACTCGTCGACCAAATAGATGCTCATTTAAGGTTTGCAGAAGTGTCATTGGTACTACAGTAATTAGTCCATATTTCTGCAAGGAAAATTTAAACTTTATGTCACATATTCTGTCCAGGGAATTAGGAAGTCTATTAAAAGATGTGCCATTACTAACCAGAAGATATATGTGGTTCTAATATGATTCTGTTCCTAGCAATAATCATTTGTCAGTGAGAGATTTACTAACGGACATATGCGGCAATAAATAAATAGATCAGAAAGTGTGTGCCTACTGCATTCATAGTTAAATCTCCTGATTTGGCCCCTTTAAATTTTTTTAATACATGCATTATACTCGTACCACGGCCATTTGCTAGAACCATTGCTACTCTGCACAATAACTAATTTTGTGTGAAACATAACACATTATATTTTATTAACAATTGGTATACATTCTGATATAACCAATAATCGAATTTTTGTAATAATTAAAAATTGATTAAATTAGAGATATATATAGTTGCAATATTAAAGTATTTATTACTAATATTCTTTATTAATGATTGTTTATTTGCTATTTTGATTATGTCGTAATAAATTGAAGTTATGCGTAGTAATTATTAATTTAAAGTTATAGTTACGCAATTTATGTTACATACAATATTTAAAATGAATGACATATTTTTATAATAATTATCCGCATATTGTTAAAGTGTTAAATATTTTATAGATTGTTTTGTTTTATTTGTTTTTATATAATCTATTAAGTTAATTTATTTAATCGATTGAAATTTAATCAGTAGTTTATTTCAAGTTAAAATTAATTTCAATACCTTGCGTTATAAAATATAATAGCTATATATCAATTTGTACGGTTTCTCATCTCATATACTACTAGAGATAGAGTCTATATTAGCTTAGATACAAACGGGTACGAAATGTCGGCAGATATACACGTGACGCGGTTCCTGCCCGGATCATTTATATTATTTATAATATTATTATTAACGTCGCATTTAATTGGGCAAGACGTGGATAAAGAGTGTAGTTAGTTTTACTTTAATGCATATATATATATATGTATATATGTATATATATATACATATATACATATATATATAAACTTCTAAACTACATAGTTTCACAGTGATCTACTAATAACTAATCCCACAAATAAACTTTACGCTGAAAATGATTCGATGTAGGATACTCTCCCCTATGTGGACGTAATATAGACCATCGTACAAATGAGTGTATTTAAGGTCAAAATTATTTTAGATTAAATTACGAGACGTGTTTTTTAAGTAAGGGCCGTTTTGTTCCAACATTCCTTGGAAACAACTCTGTTTAGTCGCAGCTATGTCGACAAAGACACCAGTCTGGCCGGTGTCTTTAAAATATTCAAAATTATCGAATTGCCCACCCAGTGCGAGGTACGGTCAGTGATAGGTTCCTTGTCAGCGAAAACCATGTCTGCTGTAGACATTTACCGGCGGATTTATAAAGTTTACGGAGCTACTGCCATGTGTGAAGATAAAGTGCGTAAGTGGGTCAGAGATTTCAAAGCTAGTCACGACAACGTCCATGATGAGTTCCACTCCGGTCGCCTATCTGTGATCACAGATGATATGGTGGCTTCGGTTGAAGCGAAAATGCTTCTGAACAGACGCTTCATCATAAGCGCTTTTTCAAACGACTTTCCTGAAGTGTACAAGATCGTTTCCGAAAAGTTAAAGTTTAATAAGCTGTGCTTCCATTGTGTCCCTAAACTCTTAACGGAGGACCACAAAAACAAAGTTTTGAGTGTTCGCTGAATTTTTTGACTGTTATAACGAAGAAGATGACCCCATGTTCAGTCATATGTAACGATAGACGAAACGTGGGTTTCACATGTCACACCTCAGTCGAAGCAACGAAGCATGGAATGGAGACGCACACACTCTCCTGTAAGGGTCAAAGCCAAACAAACTCTGTCCCAGTAAAAGATCATGGCATCCGCGTTTTGGGATGGTGTTTTGTTGGTCGGCTTCGTGCAATGCGGAATCACCATAAATGCGGTAGTCTACGGCCAGGCCCTGCGAAAGGACGCGGCAAACTGAGAGAGAGAATTTTGATTCTCATACCGCAGCTCAGATCCGAGCTTCATAGGACTCTTTTGGTTGGAACGTTTTGGACCATTCCCACTACAGCCCCAACCTTGCGCTGAGTGATTTCCACTTTTCCGCTATCTCAAACATTATCTCGGCGGCAACCACTACATACGATACTACGATAACGAAGTCGTAAAAACGCCCCTGACTTCTAGGTTATCGGAGCAAGCGGCAAGTTTCTATAAAAACGGTATCCAAAATGTAGTTGTAACGTTTGATAAATGTTTAAACAAACTTGGCATCTATGTTGAAGAACAGAGAAATGTGTGTAGAATCTGAAAATAAATTTGGTTTTTGAAAATTTTCTTTCATTTGGTTTTTATTTTCAAACAGTCCTTACTTAAAAACCACTCCTTGTATTATTACTATTATTATTAGTCTTTATTAATAATAATGCTTTTCTTTTCACTATCAACATTGATAGGTTGCTTCTGCGATTTTTTCAAATTAATTGAGTCTTTTATTAAAACCGATATATAATTAATACTTTCAAACTCAACAGAGACTACATTGTTAGCTTCTCCATATTGTAGCGATTCCGTAAATTAAACAAAATATATCTTACCAGATATCTTGGCAAAACTAATAAAACCATACAAAAAAGATAACTCAACTACGAATTCTACCACAATTTATATAGAAAAAAAATGTAATAAGAAACATAAAAATACGAAGAGAGACAAAAATAACTTCAAAATGCTTAATTCTATAGTGAAATACTATAAAGCAAAACTTTATAAGCGTTGAATACACGTACATACTCGTTTACAGAACTAGCTGGATTGCCTTAATCAGTTTCTTTCATTTCGAATCCCATTTTCTGGCAAATTATTCTCTACGAATTAGTTTTATTATTTAAAAATATCACGCCATTAACATAAGCAGTTTTCTATAAAATATTTTGCCAGCAGTCTTTTATACAGATTCAATACTATCCTAGTAAATCTTGAACCATGTTCTTTAAATGACTATTTAAACTTGTAACATTTTGTATAAATAATCCGTTCGATAGTATTAGCAATATACTCGTTTTATTTTTCTTTTAATTTCCTTTATTCTATTATTAATGTAGAATACTGCCTGACTTTTGTTTTTGTAAAAATTTACAAATACTATAAATATTATTATTATTATTATTATTATTATTATTATTATTATTATTATTATAGACATGATTTTTGAATAACGTCTACTAGAAGCTAAGTTGTCTTGACTGTATTCACGTATGTATGTTCAACGTCGACCGTGGAAACTATTAAGTATTCAAGATATACAGTGCCATGTCGAGGCAACAGAATATGTTACATACATTATTACCATATCAATTGTAGTTTCGTAACTTCCGTAACTCAAAATTTTATTAAAACTTTTCATAGAAACATTATTTACGATATTGTTAAATGTTAGTTTCATAAAAATAGAAGTAGTTATTGATTTAAATAAAGCTAAACAGAAAATACATATAATAAACAATTTCAAGTAAAATCTGAAATATTTTAAATAATAATTTCATACGTACTGTTGTTAGAGCTATTTTAACGTCGTAAAGTGGTAAGTAATACAAAACCGGAGAAAACGTCAAAGTATTATATATAATAAACAAAAAACAAACAAATATTGATCGTATATTTAAAATTAAATGCTATGATACAAACATATTGTTATGATTATTCAAGTAACAAATTGTCAAACTTTTTGTTATGAGAAATTTGAAATTAATCTTAGCCATATGAATACCATCGTTAATGAAATTTTAAGTTAGAATTTAAATTTTATATTACTAGGACTTTATGCTTGTAAAATATTACATGTGGGTATAAAATTGTTTATAGTATAAAACCGTGCTAAAAGGTGTATATTTATGAACTGATGTTATCAAAATCATTGTCGTTTTCATGTATGTTTGTATAAAGTGATTGGAAATGAAAAGACATAGAGAGGAATAATATTGAAAACATAATAAGCTAATAAAATTGAATGAGGGCTTACGAGGGTGGTCCCAAAAGTATCCGACCCAACAAAGAAAACACAAAAATTTTGAAAAGAAATATATTTATTTTTCAACACAGTCTCCTTTCAGCTCTATACGCTTTCCCAGCGATGTTCAATAAGTTCGATACCCTTTTTATAATAAGAACTGTCTTGCTCCTCAAAATAGCCATTAACTGCCCACATCATTTCTTCATCGTCGGAAAATATTTGACCACGGCATTTTTTCAAGCTTAGAAACAGAAAGAAGTCCTACGGAGCTAAATCTGGCGAATAGGCTGCATGAGGTAGCAATTCAAACTTTAATTCATTAATTATGGCCATTGCAATAACGGATTTGTGAGCTAGTATATTATCTTGATGAAACAACACTTTCTTCTTAGTCAAATTCGGCCGTTTTTGCTTGATTTCTTCGCTAAAACGTTGCAATAAGTTCGTATAATATTCGCCGTTGATAGTTTTTTCCTTTTTTAAGATAGTCAATGAAAATTATTCCAAGCGCATCCTAAAAAACCGATGCCATGACCTTGCCGGCAGATGAAACGGTCTTAGCCTTCTTTGGAGCCAGTTCTGCCTTTTGAGTCCATTATTTTGATTGTTCTTTTGTCTCGGGTGTAAAGTGATGCTGCTTTGTTGCTGTGAAACATCGCTAAACACGCAATTGAAACATCTTCACGACACTGTTTTTGCTCGAGTGTGAGCAAACGCGACACCTATCTTGCACACAGCTTTCTCATGCCCAAATTTTCAGATAATATGCGATGTAGCGCACTTTTTGAAATGCCTACTACTCAATCGACGATCATCCAGTACCACTTTGTGGATTTTCTTTACCATTTCTGAAGTCGTCACCTCATTTGGTCGACCATTGCGATGCTCATCTTAGCGGCTCGTACGACCTCTTTCAAACTCTGCTACCCAATATTTTACAATTGTAAACGAAAGAGCAGGCTCTCACCGAGTAGAATCCAGTTCAGCTTTTATATCGGTTGGGCTGAGGCCTTTCAAATAAAAGTATTGTATCACGTAACGATGACCAATTTTCTCCATTTTTACAAATTCACTGAAAACGTTCATTATTGATGGCTACCAAACAAATACTAAACAACGTAGCGTCTTCAAACTTGAAACATGTACTTTATAGGATTGTGTACTTTCTAATACAGTGATATTTTGCAAACAACTGCGGCCATCTCTAGATCAGGCTGGATTCTTATGGGACCACACTCGTATCAAGAGAATTGTCATATATACATATGATCGGAATAAAGAAGCGAATAAGGAATTTTTTATACAGATTATACGAGTAAAGGAATAATATAGTAAGAATGGGGAAGGTTAACCGGCTGTTATTTGAACGATTCTCAAGCAGATACATGGAAATTTAAGGTTTTATCATTTAGACTTAGGAATTTTCAATATGTGAAAAGGATAGTATGTACTTATTGAATTATTTTATAGTTGAATATAAGCAAGCAAATGTTCTTTACTTGTTAACATAATACGATTATTAGTTCTACAGTCATTTGTTTCCAGAATTTCGACTAAACAGAATAGAAAGCCTACATATATATAGATGCAGTTCAAATTTTCGAGGAGTTGTGATTTTCATTCAAGCGAATATCTACTGCTCTATGTAAAAAACTAGCAAAAGAGAGTAGATATTAAAATAACTACAATTAGAGTGGAAAATTGAAACAAACGTGTTATTATTGGGAATAATTGAATTACGTTAAAAGAAGAACCAAATAAATGTAAATAATATTTAGAATAATTAGTCAAAGTGGAAAATGGACTAAATAGATATTGAACAACTATAAAAGGACATATGTGTTAATTTAAAGTTGTTATAAGAAGAGAAATGAAAATGTAATCTACGAACTAAAGAAAAAACTACTTAAATATGTGAAACTTAACCCATAGATGAATAGGTCAACTAATAATAATAATAATAATATATTTATTTGTCCCATACAAAACAGCTAAACAACCAAAGAAAAGAGGTGTCATAAAAAGGAAAAAGGCATAGGTAGAAATATAAGACAATGAACAAAAAAAGCTTTATTTATATTTATTGTTATAGGTAATTTTGTAATATAAGCCAAATTTACAGATAAAGGGTTAACACCAAGAAACGTTCTACGCAAGTAATTCATCATCGAAGACAACTGGCAGTTTCTAGGGAAATTGTTTATTAAAAAAGATAATTTGTGTTTTCTGACTACTTAGTTTTAAATATTGTGTTCTACACACCAGGTGAGATTCAAACGGCTCGAAGTAATCACCCTGAAGTTAATTTTTTCAAACTTACGCAAGAGATACACACTACCAAAGATCCTCGACGATTTTGTAAAAGCCCATTACTTCTTTCAGTAACTGGAAAGTAGCTGGAACCGTAACATTTTTCTTAAATACACATTTTGATGTTATTTAAGATACTGTTCTTTATTAAGAAGTCTGCAGTTCTCTTAAATACTTTATCAATAATTGTGGCGATATTTGATATTAGCACTATGGGTTTATAATTACTTATGTCGATTCTCTATCCCTTCTTATATACAGGCTTTATCATTGCATACTTCAATTTTCCAGGAAAGATTCCATGTCAACAATAAATGTTAATTATATGCGCCTAAGAAGTTACAAAATATTTGAAATTCTATCTTCCTTAGTAGTTTTAATGTTATTCTAATTGTTGATAGTGCTCACCATTTCATCAAGATACGTTAAATATAACGAAAATATAGTCCATCATCATCGGATGTTTACATTTGCACTCATACATATATTGTAGATATGTGCATATTTACTATAAAACTAAAAATTTATGGACCAGAGATAACGAAATAAAAAAAACTACCTAAAAGATAAACTTAATATTAGCTATGAATATGCACGTACATATATACTATCATACTCATTTTCTTTTTCTCTGAATGCAAATAAATACGCTCCGTAAAATATACACTAAACTATAACAAGTTAATTTCATTTCAAATAGCGATAAAGTTGACGTTAAAAAACGGAAGATTTATATATGTACGTCGAGCTTACATTAGAAACGCACATAATTGAATACATTTATGTAAAAATGCCTTTTTACTGTCGCTTATCTCATTGTATTATTGTCAGTGTCACTTCAGCGGGCCGTTTGCATGTTCGGAATTAAAACATCTGAATTGTTGGGCATTTCTGTGTCCTGAACAATATTCTCGTTGCTTTGTTGCTTCCCACCATCCATTGAATATTAATGAGAAATGTAACGAATGTCGAAAATCTACGAGCCGCGTACTCACTCTGATGGTCACTCTGTGGCAGTGCCGCTGTCATCATTCTGAACGTCATCATGCATAATACTCGCAAAATTTAGTTATAAAGAAATGTCGAAACCAGTAAAACGAAAAATTAAATTTCTCTCTTTGCTGCCCTCCTATAAAAAGGAAATAAAACACTAAATAATTTAGCAGATATGTTGTAGGCTCTGAAAGTTCGAATTATCTAAATTTGAGACTCCAGTACTCCATATACCTTCATAATTATTGAACTTTATTAAGAATTTTATTGTCAAGTGGGGTATTAAATTGTTTCAGTAGGCTTTCATACGCGTATAATATAGTACTAAAAATTTTCTATTTCTGGATTGCTATTAAAATAGATAGAAATGTCAAATTACTATTCTGGACTACTCATTTTGGCTAATGCTTTGGCAATTAAAAATAGGCTTCCATTCATGTACGAAAAAAAATCTAGCATTATTGCGTACATTTCGAACTATGTACTATAATACATAGTATATATTACTTATTAGGAAAGTCATCGTTAATATCGTGTAGTTCTATATGATTGTCCTAAAGAACTAATTCCTCATAGCGATAATACAATACTCAAAAACGTTAATACTGTACGAAAAAGATTGTCGAAAATCGTCATTTAAAGGGTAATTTAGTCAATGTCGTCTCTGCTTTGTCACACATTTATTTTACTTCAACATTAATAAAAAGACAAAATTCGTTTTTAAATTCAATGAGTTTCTTTCCCGGAAAAGAAAAACTAAGTTTTCCGGAAATAAATTGAAGAACCGATTCCAAATATTCTAAAAATTTTCGTATATGGTTAATGTGTTCATTACACCTTGGTCATTTACGTTAATTTTTACTTTGTTTAGCTATCGATTTATTGGAGTTTTATTTTCTTCTTTCGCGACACTACCTTTGATAAGAAGATAAATGACGTCGAACGGTAAACAAATGCACAGGAACTCCTGTCGATCTACGAAAATCTCTGTTAATTCTCTAAATGATTTCGTACTATTTGACGAAGATGTCAATGACAAGTGTTGATTACTAGATTCTTTTACTTTTTTTAGTCATCAAACCGCTCGCTTCGTGCTTTGTGATAATTTTAAAAATCGAAGGTTTAAAATATTGCGTTCATTCTAATTTGTCGTTGACTTGAGCCCTGTTGGTGGAAAAACACTATCCGTTTATTTGTGAATTTCCGGTTTTAATGTAAAAGTGAAATACTTAGTTTGAGATTAGACCGCTCATATGCTAGACGAAATATGACTACAACAAACATGTGGATAGTGAGCAGCAGAAAAAACTAACGTTCGATCAAGTAAGTAACTGAAAGATAAAAAAGCTCTCGTTATGTGTGAAAGAAATATCAGACTGTAAAAAAATTCTATTGCTAATGCCACAGTTCGTACAGTGAAACCACTTATATCGTCATCTTTGATCTTACTAGCATCCAGAAGAGTACAAGAATGTAAAAGTAGTTTCAAAAATGGTGTTAAATACATTGGAAGAATTTGAACTATAGACAGACCATTTTCTTAGTGACTGATGGCGTTACTACTATGCGTTTTGTAGGTCTCTTAGAGAATATTGTGGTAATTCTTACAAGTTATGTGTAAAATAAATGCTTTCCATCTTATGGCAGAAACGATTCGACATTGTTATCCAGATGTAAATAATTTGGTAGTGCAAACAAAAGCAGCATTCCTCAAATTCCTTAAACGTATTCAACAGGCAATGTTCCGACATCTCCGAATCTCCGCAATCAATTCTTACACGCTGAGGAACATGTATAAAGGGAGCATTTTATTATTGTCTCTATTTCTAAAAAGTTAAATCGGTAGTTTTAATTTTTTTCCTAAAGAAACGACTGCCATCAAGGAAAGTCAAAAGAAATTCCAAGATGCTGAAATTGCAGCAGATTTACAAATAACTTATAACAAAAAGAAATAGTTTGAAGGAATTGATAAATCGCAAAACCCTATTGTATACACTGCAAACACTGGATACTAGACAGACAGCTTGATGCTACCAGCGACGACAAAAATATTGTTATAGCCAAAGTAGATAGTATGATAAAGAAGGATGCAGATTTTACCGCATTAAAACGAATTCATAGTGATAGTGAGTGCACAGATCTGTTAAATATAAACAAACATTACTTTAATTATCTAAATAATACATCACTAGATGTCGAGTGGTCGTTGCCTTCATATAGGAACATTTTTTCTCATAGCGACTCGATTTACTGAAACAACTGTGGAAACGTATATGATGTTCCAATTATTAAACTGATCTTGTGCTGTCAAACTGGAAACGTTGCTTAAAAAGGTGTTTCATGTTTCGCAAATTATATACAATTATTTTTTCAAAGTTTATTTACCTTCTATAAAGCGCACGCGCACCATATATTACTGTTTATTACTTATGAAATGCGATCACCTATCAACGCGATTCGATCGCCTTAAAACTGACCACTGCCCTTTAAATATTAGGTGTAATTTCGGAGAAACCACCCAAGTTCAGAACTTTACTGAATTTCCCACACGCAGAACCGCTTGTATAAGATGTGTCAGTGCATATCAGTTCAAATAAGATGTGATAAACGCCAGTTACAGATAAGAACAAAATGCTTTAAATATTGAATTACGCACTAAAGTTATCTAAAATACTTAGTGAAAAGAGGTTTGTCTTAATTGGAGTTCAAAAATACAAATGCGATAAAATACATTATTAATAGAGTGATTAATATAGTCGGTCTTTGCCAGATAGTAGATAAATAAAATAAAATAAATAATTAAATATACAAAACAACATATATGCTTCTACAGTTGTTTCAGCAAATCGAGTTCGCCATATGGAAAAAATTTACTTATATGAAGAAAACGACCATTAGACATCTAGTGATACAATATTTGCATAATTTGTTAATACTAATAACGGATCTGTGCACTCACTATCACTGCTTTGGCTATAACATTGATATTTTTGTCGGGGATTTCCCGAATACATTGACCTTACAGAACGCATAGTTGTAGCGCTATTAGTCATAAATATTAAGAGTTGGTCTCTAGAAAATTCTTCCAATGTATTTTCATAACTTTTGAAATTACTTCTACATTCTTGTACTCTTCTGGAAGCCAGCAAGATTGAATATGACGGTTTAAGTGGTTCCATTGAACGAATCATGTCATTTGCAATAGAATTTTTTTTACAATAAGTCAGTTCGTCCACACATAACGAGATCTTTATCTTCCAATTACTAATTCAATCGTACGTCAGTTTTTTGTGTTGCCCACTATCCATATGTTTTCTGCTGTTATACATATTTCGTCCAGCATAGGAACGGTGTATCTCAAACTAAACATTTTGCTTTTACACCAATGTATATTAGAACCGGAAATTCGCAGATAAACTTATTTACTGTCTCAGATAATGGCTGCTTTTGCGATCTAGGTAACCGTGACATAATTCTATACAACGTACATAACTTCGTAATACAAGTGAACACCTTCAAAGGAGGACGCATACTGCATTACATACACACATATTAACGATGGCATCTCTTTCACGCTTTCAGCCTATATCCAAAGAAGCTGAGTATGCCTAATGAAGCGGCGACCGAATTTTCGCACATTAATTATTAAATAAGTGCAAAATTAAATTAATATGGACAAGTAATGTGAATAAAAACATGAAGTTCTGTTCAGCCTGTCAAAGAAATTAATAAATTCAATTTTACATGATTTCGAGAGGTTTCTAGGGGAGTGTCTAAAGGATTGCCTAAAAGTGACCCAATTTTACAACACAAAACTAAGAACTTTACAAAACAAACAATGGTTGATTATAAAGTTTTGTGTTAGGGATAATGTTGCTCGGTCTATATCAGGTGAGAAAACCAGTGTAAATAATTACGACGTTATTGATTAAATTGATCATATGTATATCTGATATTTTAACAGTTCTTTGTCCTAAGGACATTTATAATACCGATTAGGTAGCTTCGTGTTTTCGTACATTTCCAAAGGAAACTCTAGCAGTTAGAGGACATGAATGTGTAGGCGGTAAAAAGCCGACAGAAAGAATAACAATTTTGTTGTTCTAACGCTTTAAGTGAACAAGAAATTCCCCTTAATTTAACAGATTCTTTAAATACAGGTACTTTAAAAATGTCAAAATTTCTTGATTTGACTAGTGCACTAGTGGAAAGGCTTGTATACGCGGAATATTTTTATGAGTTGCTTAAATAATTTAATAATAAAATGAAAAAAAACAAACTAAATGTAACCGTATTTTTAGACAATGGATCGATGTTAAACTATAGAAGGTCGAATTAACTTTACTGGTCAGTAATATAATCAGGATATTATGTGGTCTTTTAAACTGCATTACCGTAACACGCTCTTAGAGCATTGAAATCGATGTAGCTTCGAATATCCAGGAATGAACAAAATCAACTAATCCGTTACATGCGATTTATTGGACATTTCAGACTTGGCAATGTGTTCAGTTTGACAAAATTATTAAATCTTTCAATGTTTGTGGGATAAACATCAATATTAATAGCGGAAATATTAATAATAAAGTGCATCAAATTCTGAATGATTTATGCGATTGATATAATAATTGATGAAGATTCTATTAAAAAGGAAGAAACAATATATGCAGCAAAAATCAATGGTGTTATTTTTTGGCTCAGTTTAAAATTTCTTGTCTTTAGATGATTTTCGGAACGACGCCTTGTTTGGAAGATTCAGTACCATAAAGGTTTGCATATTTTCGTTTTCGTTTTTAAAGACATTCCGATTAGGAGAAACGGACATTATTGGCAGCCATCATTAGTTTAATTATAAATTTCATATATTGTTGGCTACGAGTGTTTTAGAAAACGCACGCATCCTAGCTGGCGATAAGCATTTTCAACAATTTCTGTAGGAATCTTTACAAGTAATAATAGAGTGTTATTTTCTTTCGAAAAGTTATACCGCCGTCAACGGTCGCACCAAAACGTCTTTCCCTAAATCATCTGATCTTTAAATAGACCCACAGCCTCTGAATTACTGCCGCTTTTCAATTAGTAAACATCCTATATTTGTAAAAATACATATGTCGTAAGTTTATCATAAATGTCACCTGTCCGGTTTGTTCTTGAACTATATGTTTCGATCCGGCCTAGAAACCAGAGAAAAAGCAGCATGAACCTCATCGAAACGTTACAAAAGCCCTCCTAGAGATCAATAAGAAAGAGAGTACGTCCCTCGATAAACTATGTACACTTCTGTACGCAATTTGTATACGAGGGTAACCGTTTATATTTCAGGAACTGGCAACACTGTTAGCAACACAGTTTTATTATCCGGTTGCTATTTTTATTGTTGACAGCAACTTGAAAATTTTATGTCAGCGATAAAATGGAATTAACTAGCGAACATTTCCATGCAATTATTTCTCGTCACCTTGGGGGTGGATTATCTCAACAAAAATGCATCAACGAGCTGAATGCAAGAATGTCATGTGACACACCATGAGATCGAAGCATGTCTAAGTATTAGTAACACCAGCGTGCATAAGATCCTGCATGAACATTTAGGCGTCAAGAAGCTATACGTAATCTGACAATCGCTCAAGAAAGAGCTCGCGTCGATTGGTGTCAAGAAATGCACAAAAAATACAATGTCGGTGCTTCAAAGAGCATTTATAGATTCGTCACAGGTGATGAATCTTGGATCTATACGTATGAACCCGATAGTAAACAGCAGTCGATTGTGTGGGTATTTCAAGATGAGCCAAAACCAACAAAGTTGTTCGCGCTCGTAGCACATCAAAGAAATGGTCGCTTGTTTTTTCGGAAAAACCGGTCACGTTGCAACCGTGCCTTTAGAGAGTTGTAGAACGGTCAATTCCAAGTGATACACAACAATTTGTTTGCCAAAAGTTTTTGAAGAAATAAGGAAAACGAATCGAAGACGACAGATCATTCTCCACCATGACAATGCAAGCTCTCACAGGTCGGTTCAAACAATTGAATATTTGACAGGGCAAAACATTGAATTGATGAGCCATCCGCCGTACAGTCCTGATCTAGCACCCTGTGATTTCTTTTTGTTCCCACACGTGAAGAACAAACTTCGTGCTCAATAGTTTTCTACGCCGGAGGGCACAGGAAACCATTGACCACCTTGAGGTATTCAAAATTCATATTTTCGAGATACCGTCTTCACAGTGGCAGCAATGCTTTTCGGATTGGCTTAAACGAATGCAAAAGTTCATTGATTATCAAGGAAAATATTTTGAAAAGCAATAAAGCTATTTTCGATAATAAATTTTTTTTTATTTTGCTATTCCCAAAATATAAACGGCTACCCTCTTATAGTAAAGTCACTACAACATAAAATAGCAAACCTAAAACTGACATTAGTAATCATTAATAAATTTCGATTAAAATACACAGGTTTCATTAATTAACTGTTCCAGTAACAATTATTGCAGAGAATGTAATTTACTTTAGTTCATTACAATACAAAATATTTGAAATTTATAACCAATTATTTAATGAACACTTAAAGGACTTCAACACGTATTCACTTCATCAATAAATTACTTTAATGTGAAACTAGAATATTCTAAAGACTCATATTAATTTTTAACAATGCCTTACTTTTAAATGTTAAATTATAATAGAAATTTTAAAGTTTATAATTTTAACTTGTCAGCGAAAATGTAATTAAATTATAATCGTGCACAATAGAATACAAAACAGAATAAACTACCTCGATATTCACCCAATTATAACCGCTACTAAACTAGAAACTTCGTTAAATAACTATATATGTACATACGTATGTACATATGTATGTGTATGTAGGTCCTCCCAAATAATTGTATAAATTTATAAGGAAAAAGGGGCCTACTGCCAAGTGCCACCTAGACAGCCATGATTAAGTAAGTTATATTAAACTTTAGATTTAAATTATGACGCTGAAAACCAGGTGTGTACCTGTAGTTTATTAATAAGGCTAAATAATTCTTGTAGCGATAATGAAATTACAACATTGTGTGAGTAGAATATTAATTGAAATTGTACAGACGGGTAGCTGCTATCGCACCGTGGTTATGAACAAACAATCCCAACTATTGCGACGGCGGCAAGAACAACAACAGGACTGCAACTTTCCTAATAAGACTGTAAAAAATGGTTTTATCCTTTTCTATTTATATTCTAGACCTTTTATAATACGCTTATAAACGCTCAAAAATATTTACTTTTATATTGAAATAGTGATAGAATCAGAAAATATAATAAAACTTGGCAGATGTTGCGACTCAATACGGGTACGCGAAAATATATTTAACGTTTTTCCAAACAATTTTAAAGGAAAAGATTTTGCACAGAAAACCGGGAAGTCTTGTGTTCATTAGTTTTTAACAGTTATAACACGTAAAAATTATCGTATAAATATATATGGGGCTATCGATATATGTCAATTAGTAGGCTATGTTGAAAGAGCACCACCCTCTAATCCCTCACCATTATTCGGTAAAATATGTTTTTGTTTTCATAGTGATTAGCAAGGCAAGGAAAATCACATGTACAACAGAAGTATACGTTTGAATTGGATTTCTTAAATTCCTCTAAAGATATCCAAATTTGTTTTTGGACAATCAAAACACTTATGCAGCTCATGTACATATAGTAAGAGTTGTGTTCAGTTCATGAAAATAATGGAAGTTGTATAATAATGCACCCCTTGAGCAACGCATTATTTTAAAATCATTACATGCCGAAGTTAGAAACCTGCCAATATTGTCGACTGCAAACACAATTTGATAAATGTTTCTTACGCATTCGTCACTATTCCATTAATATAATGAATAAAAAAGAAGCAATAAAGAAAAAGAATTAAAGTATCCACATACACGTTCAACTTATTTATTACTTTTAAGGGTTTCCACATACTTGTATATAAACTAAGGGAATTTAGTTATTCCACCGGTAACGTTAGATGTTAATATTTTTTATAAGCACTAAACGTCACACGTGTCTAAATATAATAATATAATTTATATATACAGGGGTAGCCGTTTATATTTCGTGAACTGGCAACACTGTTAGTGTTCCCGCCAATCTGATGACTGCATCGTGAAGTTGTCATTTTTGACAATATATTTACCTTGACGGTTTTATTATCCTGTTGCTATTTCTATTGTTGACAGTAATTTGAAAATTTTATGTCAGCGAAAAAATGGAATTAACTCGCGAACATTTCCCTGCAATTATTTTTCATAACTTTCGGCGTGGACTATCTCAAGAAGAATTGACGAGCTAAATTCTTTATATGGTGATGAAGCACCATCGAAAACTACAGCATATTGTTGGTATAGTGAACTCAAACTTGGACGGCGTTCTTTAGACGATGAATTTCGTGTAGGTCGTCCCACAAATGTTGTTGTATCGGAAAACATTGATGCAGTGTCTGAATTGATAATGCAAGAACGTCATGTGACATACCGAGATCGAGGCATCTCTCTTACTAACACCAGCGTGCATAAGATCCTGAATGAACATTTAACCGTTAAGAACTATGTTCACCTTGCATACCACATAATTTGACAACCGCTCAAAAAAGGACCCCCGTCGATTGGTGCCAAGAAATGCACAAAAAATACAATGTCGGTGCTTCAAAGAGCATTGATAGATTCGTGATAGATGATGAATCTTGGATCTATACGTATGAACCCGATAGTAAACAGCAGTTGACTGTGTGGGTATTCCAAGATGAACCAAAACCAAGAAAAGTTGTTCACGCTCGAAGCACATCGAAACAAACGGTCGCTTGTTTTTCGGAAAAACTGGTCACGTTGCAACCGTGCCTTTAGAACGTTACAGAATGATAAATTCCGAATGGTACACAACTATTTCTTTGCCCAACTTTTTTGTAGAAATAAGGAAACAACCATGACAATGCGAGCTCTCACAGGTTGGGTCAAACATCTGAATATTTGACCCGGCAAAACATTGAATTGATAAGCCGTACAGCCCTGACCTAGTACCCTGTGATTTCTTTTTCTTCCCGCATGTGAAGAATAAACTTCGTGATCAACGGTTTTCTACGCCGGAAGAGGAAATTTAGGCATTCAAAACTGATATTTTGGAGATACCGCCTTCATAGTAGCAGCAATGCCTTTCGTATTGGTTTAATCGAATGCGAAAGTGCACTGACTTTCAAGAAGAATATTTTGAAAAGCAATAAAACTGTTTCTGATAATAAAAAATTTTTTGTCTGCTATTCCCGAAATATACATGGCCACTCTCTTATAGATCTGGATTCATTTCCACTAATTCTCTTTCATTTTTACACAAATACAATTAACAGTTTTAAAGTCTCCTATATACATTTCTTCAACATTTTTTCCAAGACACCATTCAGGCTAAAAATTCTATAGTGTAAAGACATTAGTAAACCAATCTCAACAATCATTAATATAGACTTGCTTTACAACACAAATGAACGTATCCACCATATTACAGCCGGAATAGCTCCGTATGTCATTTATCGAACATTTGTATTTAAGTAAACCCCATATTCCCAAAACATGGAATTATGCATAGAATTCGCAAATTTATCTTAAAAAGATGGATAAGATTCTGTACGTTCGCTTTCTTAAAAACAAATACATATATTACGAAAAATTCAGAGTAGTTAGGATGTTCATAAACCTAATTGTGTTTAATAATGATAATTTTATTTCACAATGCTAGTAAAGCTATCATTACTATACAGAAATCTTAAATCAGATGAGGAAGGGTGATAATTTTAACATCGCTTAGCAACAAATCCCTTTAATCTACATATATATATATATATATATATATATATATATATATATATATACATTTATGTATATTATATATACGATACTATGCAAAAGAAATAAGCACCTAACAATATTTTCCAAAACTTATTTACTAAAACGTTTTTACTAATAATTATTGGGTTAATTTAATTTATAATACTTAATACATCTTGCCAAGAACAATTCACTTATTGGTAGAAATATAATGACTGGAAATTTCCAAGTTTACAATATCATACTTCCGCGTAGGATTGAAATCGACCGCTTGATAAGAGGATTAAAGTAATAAATTTTAATGCACCACAATGCTCTGCAATAAAAGCTCAAAGGAGAATTGTCTATCTATAATATTTTGTTTTTATTTCAGTTGCAGAAACGATACAGAGCGGTTCCACAATACAATTTATTTACTACGAGTGAAATTTTCAGTTTTAGACAAAATTGTGAGTTGTAAATCGTCATAGTAGATAGAAAATGCCTAGAATAGTATTACTAGACAGAAATAAAATTATTGTTTTACACCAAGAGGGTTATAGTCAAGTGAAAATATCAAAGATAGTGAAATGGTCCCGGTATGCCGTGCAACAAACAATAAAGAGAATGACTGAAACCAGCAGTGTAAATGATAGACCAAAGAGTGGACGTACAGAAAAGCTCAGTAAAGCTGACGCATAGTTTTTTAAAGTTAGTTCCTTAAGAAATCGTTAGAAAGTTAGCGCAGAACTAGCTCATGATCTTGCGCGAATATCTGGTACTTGTACACATGCTTCAACAGTAAGGCGATACTTGCTCAAATCAGACTTGAGGGGATGCGTGGCTGTGAGAAAACCGTTACTGTGACGAGGTAATAGAGGAAAACGATTAAAATATGCCAGAGACCACGAAACTTGGTGATATAATGAGTGGCGACAAGTACTATGGAATGACGAATCTAAATATAAATTATTTGGAACGAACAGTATGTTAGACGACGCCCTGGTAAATCGTTATTGGAACCATGTTTACACACTACCATAAAGCATGGAGGAGGCAATATATAAGTTTGGGGTTGTATTTCGACAGCAGGTGTGGGTGAAACTGTTAAAATAGAGAGTAAATTAACTGGTGAGAAATACAAAACACTACATGCGATACCATCAGGGCAGCGACTTATTGGCAATAATTTCATTCTACAGCAAGATAATGATCCCAAGCATACCTCAAAACTTGTGAAAACTTATTTAACACGTGCGTGTGTGTGTATGTGTGTGTGTGTGTGTGTGTGTGTGTGGTGTGTATGTATATAGTCGACATTTGAAAAATATTCATTTTAGTAATTTACATTATTATGAAGACAGACATCTTTGATAACAATCTTTGAAACATCTTTGAAAAATAAATAAAACATTTTTCATGTTCAAAGTTCCAACAACGGATAAATTGTAAAATTCATAAAATTTCAATAGATTTTCTAAACTGATATGCCTGATTTACATAGTGATGGAGTTAATTACTAATATTAAATAACCATGCAATGTGAATTATACAAAATATTGACACGGATGGGTGATAAAAGTTTCATATACATGTTGAGATAACATAGAAAATGACACTAACTATATCGATTTAAAATTTACTAAATTTACTATTGTACATGTAGGTTAAATGAAAATAAAAATGCAAAATCTGCAAATTTATATTTTATTATACTTGGAGACTAGGTATATAATGATAAAAATGCATAAAAACAGATTTCATGATTATCATGATCATCATAATGGGTTAGATTAATGTGACTTGGGTAGATGTTTGTTTTAGTGTATTTTGTTGAGTTGAGTTGGTAAATCTTTATATTATTTTGTCGAATGGGTTGATAGATTTTTATTTTAATTTTTGTAGATGTTTAAATTTAATTTGTAATCTTATATAAATTAAATAAATATTTTAAATTTCAATATTATAAAGCAGTAAGCAGCAAGTATTTTAAGTTTGTTGTTGTTGGCGGCAAATAAGTTTATGTTTTACGAAGTTAATAAATAGCATAAACTATTAATATAAAAACAGAAAAAAATTCGCGCGCACGGTCATAAATATAATAAATACGTTTCTCTTCCTATAATGTAATAATAATAAATGTAAAAATACAACTAGAATGGGAAATGTTAATTTGGCCAGAATAATGTCTGTAAGGGAATTATAATGACATAGACACAAGAGTTATAGCTTACTGAACAATAAAAGGACATATATCATTCTCATGCTCTTTCTTTTCCTAGAGAGAGGTGTTTCCCATTCTTTCGCGGCCGTTTAAAATTCAAGTCACTTCGGGAGAAACGAAATTTCAAGTAATGGCATATTGGAAACCTAGAATCATATTATAATGTTAATATGATCACTGAAACATCCTTAGTAGAATTTATATGAGCGAAAGGGAAAAATTCCTCCTTATATCATTCACGGAATGTGTGCATCGTCCTTTGAAATATTTCACCTATACTTTTCACGAAATATTTCAGCGAAACGATGTCAGAATATATTTATACGTATTGATTATAGCAGTATATAATTTAAAATAGTTAAATAATATAATAGTTTATAACAACTTCGAGGGTATTTATTAAAGTACTATGGCTACAACACAAATTATGTAATAAAATATAAAATATGTAATTATCCTGGTATTAATCATCGAAACAAAAAATAATTAAATAAATGAACTGAAAGAAATAAAAATACCACTTGATATTAAAAACAAATATATATAAAATAATCTAATGTGTCGATAATTACTAAATGCAATTTTTAATGAAAATGTTTAATTGTCGCAAATTTAGTTAAACCAAAATGTCCTATGTGAATTAAAATAACTTTCGTTCATAAGTACGTGCATTTCTTTCTATGTTAACCTAAATACTTTGTGGCATTCAATATAGCTAACGTACTGTTCACCAGGGGCGAATTTAGACATCAGCTTCATGAACTGCAACCCAGGACCCTGGAGATATCAATGATCTCCGTTGTGGCAGACAATCAGTGTAAGGTAACATTTGTCAGACAACTAACACTTGTAACCTAACGTATGTGTGCAACGGTCTAGGAAATTAGGATACATTGTATACTGTATACCATCCGAAATAGATGCTTAAAGCAATTCCTAGAAGCTCAGGCGCTACACGTGCTAGCTGGAACAGGCCCGGGAACTTCCTGTGTGCGCTGTCGGCATTGTACGGGGGTGGTCCCAGAAATACCTGACTCAACAAAGAAAACAAAAATTTTGAAAAGAAATATATTTATTTTTCAACATAATCTCCTTCCAACTCTATACACTTTTCCCAGCGATGTTCAATAAGTTCGATATCCTTTGTATAATAAAAACTGTCTTGCTCCTCAAAATAGCCACTAACTGCCGACATCACTTCTTCTTCGATGGAAAATCTTTGACCACTGGGCCATTTTTCAAGTTTGGGAACTGAGAATAATCCGTGGCGAAAAGGGTCCATGAGGTAGCAATTCAAACTTTAATTTATTAATTTTGGCCTTTGTAATAACGGATTTGTGAGCTGGTGCATTGTCTTGATGAAACAACACATTCTTTTTAGCCAAATGCGGTCGTTTTTGCTTGATTTTTCCGCTCAAACGTTGCAATATGTTCGCATAATACCCGCCGTTGATAGTTTTTCCTTTTTCAAGATAGTCAATGGAAATTATTTAACGCGCATTTCAAAAAATGGATACCATGACCTTGTCTGCAGATGAACCGGTCTTCGCCATATTTGGAGCAGGTTCGCCCTTTTGAGTCCATTGCTTTGATTGTTCTGTTGACTCGGGTGTGAAGTGATGGACCCATGTTTCGTCCATGGTTATGCACGGCGCAAAAAATTCTGTTTTGTTGCTGTGAAGTTTTGCTAAACACTCACTCGAAACATCTTCACGACACTGTTTTTGCTTGAGTGTCAGCAAACGCGACCCCCCTCTTGCACACAGTTTGTTAGCTCGCGGTCTGTCAGTCGACGATCATCCAGTACCGCTTTGTGGATTTTCTTCACCATTTCTGGAGTCGTCACCTCATTTCGACCACTGTGATGCTCGTCTTGGCAGTTCGTACGGCCTCGTTTAAACTCTACTATCCAATATTTCACTGTAGTAAACGAAGGTGCAGACTCACCCAGAGTAGAATCCAGTTCAGCTTTTATATCGGTTGGTCTGAGGCCTTTCAAATAAATATATTGTATCAGGTAACGATGACCAATTTTCTCCATTTTTACAAATTCACTGAAAATGTTCACTGTTGATGACTGCCAAACAAATACTAAACAACGTAGCGTCTTGAAACTTGAAACATATGCTTTATAGATTGTATACTTTATAATACAGTGATATTTTTCAAACAACTACCGCCATCTCTAGGTCAGGCCAGGTACTTATGGAACCACCCTCGTATCTCCACTATATGCTTTCGTCGCTTCACATAGCCTAAAGCTCAGAAAAATTATTCTAAAGAGATTCGTTAAAAAAACTTGAGTAACCTTCGTACGAATGTTTTATCAAATACTTGCACTTTCGTCTATTCTGTTGAAATTTAAATAATCAACTTAATTAGCGTAATTTAAAAAATAATAGTGAATAATAAGTAATGAAGGGGGATAATCTGATAAACTAGTACAAGTGGCGATTCATTAGATGGAATAATGGCATTTCTATGTAGAAGCATTATATAAAAAATCCAGCATACTGTTGTTACAATTAATTACAGAATTACATTTTGAGTAATGTGCACAAGAACACAGGCGTAAAATATTGAGACCTTGCACTAAGTTACAATCACTAATAAAAATAATTTTTATTTATATCCACAACTCCATAATGAAATATCTTGGCAAAAGCCACAATAACCTTTCTAAGAAAGGGTAACAGCGTAACGAGGACTAGCGCATTATGATCTTTGACTTGGAGAGATTTATCTAGCATATATTTATATTAATTCCATTATTTTCACCGTCACCGTATGAATCGTTGATTTCCGGTTATCGCACCGTTTCGGTCCTTAAGAGGGCTGTTCTGGCGATGTTTCAATTAGATCCTACCCATCTTCTTGTCTTGCGTCTTGTTCGGCTATTTCGAACCCTCTAGTTACGTCTTCTTTTAATAAAATGAGAGAATAAACTAGATGAAGTTTTCAATTAAACAAATTATTTAGTTGCATGCATTATTAATAAAACTTATCAAGTTATGCTAGTTTATAATTTTTCCTCTAAGGAAGCCACACTTTTAATTATTTATAAGAATTTGTTCTTTTATGTGAATTTGTACAAATGACAGTGTAATCTTTCGAAATAAATTCGTTAGTATTCCGTAAAATATGGTAAACAGAAAGTTTTTGCCTTTACCTATATCCTTCCGATTCCGGTTGCAGTTCAATAATGTAGCAAGTGCGGAATAATAAAATCATCCATAATAATACGGGCAAGAATAAGATGAGCCTTAGGGTATCCATCGCTGTGAATACAAAGAAGCGGGCGGAAGAAATAAAACGTTTCAAAGGAGACAGTTCGTGTGGAAAGAATACGTGACCAATAACTGCAACTTTCTTATTGTTACCATCTACAAATTATTTTCTGCACCACTCTTCGTTTCCTGCACTCTTTTTCTTCGTTCGCTAGATATTACCTTGTTTTACGAACCATCCTATTTATAATTTTTAATTTCTCATTCTTAATCTGTGCCGAATAAATTTAGAGATTCTCTAGAAGCTTGTGTTATAATCTTCCCTTTGAGAGCAGCCCGATTAATTAGGGGTAGATCAATTTTATGCTTCGCATTTAATTTATAATATCGAATTATCTAACGAATGTATAATTTTATAGTTTTTGTAGAAGTTTATAGAAATAAAACGCAATATTTTAGAATACATCATTTATTAATAAGTCACTTGATTAGATACAAATCGTATCAATACACACTTTGTCATATGGCCCGGAAGCCCAGAAGAAGATAGTTTTTGAATAACTGTGATTCTTATTTACTTGGATAGGTAATACGACGATCAGACTATGCGATTTACTCTAAGTAGATAACATATGAAAAAATAAAGAGTTTAGAATCACAAAATCACTAATACGACGAAAATTATACAATACAGAATCCCACACGTTTAGTTCAATACTTTCATTTTATAACTACAATCTTATTTTTATTATACAATATGTACATAGTAAAAAAAATTGAGCTAAATTGTCTATATTCTTCAAGTAGGTGTAGGAAAACGAAGGTAATTTTACTCAAAAACGTATTGGTTTTAATCCAATTTACTGCCAAAGATACGTCTCGTTACATTCTTGACACTAAATTAATGAAGACTTACTTTTTCGTGTTCGTTAATTTTCATTTTTTCATACAATGCAAACACTTAAAGTAAATGAATATCATAACTCCATTTATTTTAATAACAACGCCAGATAATCGTCAGGGAACATTGGAAAAAAAATAGAGTTAGAAAATTTTGGAAGTAATCGCAGATTTTGAATGTGTATTGTACACTCCGCGCAACATGAATAGGACCACCCGACTTGTTGCAAGCTTTCGGTGGTTTGAAAAACAATTCATTTACTAAAAATACAATGCAAGCTTGTAATGGTATCATATGACAAATAATACGCATTATTGCGCAATAGTGCCTAACGTTATGCATTGGGTGACGTAAGTACCACATACATATAAAATGCACCGCGCTGGTTGGATACGACCAGTATTTAATAGTAAGCTACCGGATGAGTGTCGAGTTACAACGTGTATTCGGATAAACAAACATCTGTAATTAAGGGTATTGTGCAACGATGGGACGACAGAAGTGCTTAAGTATGGAAGAAATTGGAAAAATTAAAGCGTTCCATCAAGAAGGGTATTCCTCAAGGGCTACTGCAAAGAAAATAAGTCGATCACACCAGGTTGTGAACAATTTTATTAGGGATCCCGAGAATTATGGAAAACGTTTTAAAGGGCGAACAACATCCGTTACAACTAAGAGAGAACGTCGAGCCATATTACGCGAAGCATCGAATTCGGCATTAACGGCAAGACAAATCGCGAATAACGTTGGAACGAATGCATCGGTAAGAACTGTACAGAAGTTACTGAAGACCTGTCCGCATTTAAAACGTTTGAAAATTAAACGCCGGCCTCCTTTAAGGGAATTTCAGCGCACTGCACGTCTTCAGTTTGCTAGAGCAAAAATGGGGTGGACAAGAGAATGGCAAACTGTTATTTTCAGTGACGAGAAGAAGTTTAATTTAGATGGCCCGGATGGGTTTTCTTATTATTTCCACGATTTACGTAAAGATGAAGTGATTCAGTCAGGCGAGCCGATGTTGGTTCAGTCATGGTATGGGGAGCTGTTTCCTATAACGGACCTGTTGATTTAGTAATAGTGAAGGGCAGACAGAATTCGGAAAAGTACGTCCAGCTGCTGCAACAGGTGAAAGACAAATTTTCCAACGTTATGGCAGGTGGGCCATTTATTTTCCAACAGGATAATGCCAGTATTCACAGCGCGCGCATTGTTCGACGCTGGTTTCAAGAACAAGGCATGGAGGTTCTCGATTGGCCATCGCTCTCCCCCGACCTGAACATCATAGAAAATGTTTGGGGATGGTTGTCGCGTAAATTGTACTCCAATGCTACCCAATTCAGTTGCGCTGACGAACTAGAGCAGGCGCTGAAACGAAGTTGGGCGGACCTTCCCGTTGACTACTTGAGAACCCTGTATAATTCCATTCCATCCCGACTATTTGAGGTTATAAGAAATAATGGCAAAAGTACTCATTATTGAACAATAAAGTATTTTGTTATTGCAAACGAATCTTTTATTTTGTAGATTGGTCGTATTCAAGTGG
Source organism: Dermolepida albohirtum (assembly GCA_031893035.1). Taxonomy (NCBI): domain Eukaryota; kingdom Metazoa; phylum Arthropoda; class Insecta; order Coleoptera; family Scarabaeidae; genus Dermolepida; species Dermolepida albohirtum. Next base: position 36,230 of record JAVIWB010001525.1, on the reverse strand, counting down.
CGTTTAATTACTCTACTTATTGTCATTAGTAACGTACATTTGCACTGACTTTTACAAAAATTATATTTGGTACCTACATACATCTTTTTATCAACCCTCTTATTTTCGAGAATAACAATTCCAGCGCGCTACCATGTTTATACCAACTACAAATGTCATATATGCAGTTGGTCCTATTCATGTTGCGCGGAGTGTATTTACCTAAGCTATTTACCACGGTTGTACACATATACAGAATAATTATTTAACATTGTGTTTGAAATTTCTTCTGTTTTCTGCAAATTCATATTCTAAAGCATTTTATTTCCTCTTCTTATGAAATTGCTATAAAATTATTCAATATTTCTAGTAGTAAATATCCTACTTATACTAACTTTTACTATCACTTCTTTGGCTCTTCTAAAAACTTCATAGCAACTCTATCTTTTCACGAACGTATTCAGTCTCGCTTTGGATTTGACATGACCCACTAGACCATAGACCATACTTCATATTACAATTTTCGTCTTCAATAATAACTAAACTAGTACGATTACCGTTAGTAGTTTGAAAATTATTATAATCTTGTGGAAGAGACAAACGCAGAAAACGAACATCATTTCTTCTTCATTTATTGTCCAACAATAGGCAATATGCTAAAGAATTGTAGCAAAATTTAAGAAGGACGTTGCCAGATCTTCCTACTTCTATTAATGTCAAGTTATGAAGAAAAATAAAACTTAACCAGAAAACTATATATGTACATAGTTCTGTGATTAATTTTTATTTTTGTTCATAATATACACATATATGTGTTTATGTCAGCGAAAAAAATGGAATTAAATCGCGAACATATTTTCGTGTAATTATTTTTCATAACTTTCGGCGGCATGTATTATCTCAACAAGAATGCATCGACGAGCTGAATTCTTTATATGTATATGAAGCACCATCGAAAACTACAGTATATCGTTGGTATAGTGAATTCAAACTTGGACGGCGTTCTTTGGACGCTGAATTTTGTGAAGGTCGTCCCACAAATGTTGTTGTGTCGGAAAACATTGATACAGTGTTTGAACTGATAATGCAAGAACGTCATATGACATACCCTGAAATCGAGGCAAGTGTAGGTATTAGTAATACCAGCGTGCATAAGACCCTGCATGAATATTTAGCCGTTAAGAAGCTATGTTCACGTTGGGTACCACATAATTTGACAACAGCTCGAAAAAGGACTCGCGTCGATTGATGCCAAATAATGCACAAAAATACAATGGCGGTTCTTCAAAGAACATTTATAATTATTTATTATTTATATTTCACAGGTGATGAATCTTGGCTCTATACGTATGAACTCGATAGTAAACAGCAGTCGACTGTGTGGGTATTCCAAGATGAGTCAGAACCAACAAAAGTTGTTTGCGCTTGAAGCACATCAAATCAAATGGTCGCCTGTTTTTTCGGAAAAACCGATCACGTTGCAACCGCGCCTTTAGAGAGTTGTAGAACAGTTAATTCCGAATCATACACAACTGGACGATGAATTTCGTGAAGATCGTCCAACAAATGTTGTGTCGGAAAACATTAATTCAGTATCCGAATTGATAATACAAGACCGTAGTGTGACGTACCATGAGATCGAGACATCTCTATGTATTAGTAACGCCAGCGTACATAAGATCCTGCATGAACATTTAGCCATTAAAACGCTATGTTCACGTTGGGTACCACATAACTTGACAACAGCTCAAAAAGGACTCGCGTCGATTGATGCCAACAAATGCACACAAAATGCAATGGCCGTGCTTTAAAGAACATTTATATAGTCGTAGGTGATGAATGTTGGATCTATACGTATGAGCTCGATAGTAAACAGCAGTCGATTGTGTGCGAATTCCAAGACGAGCCAAAGAAAACAAAAGCTGTTTGCTCTCGAAACACATCAAAAGAAATGATTGCCTATTTTTTTGAAAAAACAGGTCAAGTTGCAACCTTGCCTTTAGAGTTGTAAAACGGTCAATTCCGAATAGTGCACAACTATTTGTTTGCCAAAAGTTTTTGAAGAAATAAAGAAAACAAATTGAAAATAACAGATCATTCTCCACCATGACAATGCGAGCTCTCACAGGCCTGTTCAAACAATTGAATATTGACCGGGCAAAACATTGAATTGATGAGCCATCCGCCGTACAACCCTGATCTAGCGTAGTGATTTCGTTTTGTTCCCAGACGTGAAGAATAAACTTCGTGGTGAACGGTTTTCTACACCGGAATGGGCAGTTGAGGCATACAAAACATTTTGGAGTGGCAGCAATACTTTTCGGATTGGTTTAAACCAATGCAAAAGTACATTGATTTTCAAAGAGAAAATATTTTGAAAAGCAATACTATTTTCGATAATAGAAATTTTTTTTTGTTTGCTATTTCCGAAATAAAAACGGCTACCCTCGTATATATATATATATATATATATATATATATATATATATAATAGTTTTCTGATTAATGTTTATTTTTGTGACTTGAATTAATGTGGAATTTTATATATGATAACAATATTTTGCTGGTAAGCTAACCTACATTAATAATCAATCCTCAATATTTATTAATTTTCAGAGGATAGTCTTTGGTCATATAAGTTCTAGAAATAAAACATCAAATGATAATTTGCTTAAATACGGTTATTCATGACGACAAAATATATTTACATTTTTTAATTTTATTCCCAAGTATTTCTTATAAATTCTAATTAACTAACTTTGGACAAGAAAGTATTAAGGGAAATAACACAAATATGTATAAATACCACATTTCATCGTGATTAAAAACGTGCCATATAGTTAAGTTACTGATACAAACCTTATTGTTAAAGCGGTAGTTCTCCGGTTTATTTTCAGTCAAAACGCTACAAGTGCCGTCATGAATATTTTATAGCTTCTTTAGCTTACTATTTACTCCAGGTTGTTATGCAGAGTACAAGTTGTTAAAAGCAAACATAAACGAAAATCTTATATATTTTTTCAAAATATTCCTCGATAGCAAATTTATTCTTAAAATTGATGAATGAATCTATAAATTCATTGACTACAAATACTATGGAAATAATTTAAATCATTTTATATGATCATACTTAAAGGCACAGTGATTTGTTATTATAATGCATAAAAAAACCTTAAATATGTGTCAATGACAATAGACTATTTTTGGCAAGGTTATTCACTAAATTCAAATGCTCACTATACCAAATTTCTGAAAAATTAGACAAAAAACGACATTTTCATAAGTAAACCTTTATTCCAGTCTTTATTACTAAACTACATCTACATTATAAATACGTAAACATTAATATCAAAATAAAATGTACATGGATACAGTAATTATAAGTAGATGTTATTTTTAATTGCTTTTATTTTTTTTATTTGCTATTTTTACTAAGTTCTGTGGTAAACTGTATAAAAGAAGTAAACTTGAATAATCTGTTTCGTTTTCGTTGCCTTCTGTGCATTGAATAACTTCATTTAATGATTTCGATGTTTGACTTGCAAGTACTATTTCATCTTCGACATACATCAATACATCATCCCCTTCCTCGTTTGCTTTGCTTCATAATCTGAGAGTTCATCAACCGTTGTTTATTATATATTTATGTGTATGTATATATATATATATATATATATATATATATATATATATATATATTTGTTCCAATCAATTTTTAATACACCGTACAAAATTTTAGTTTTATTTCTATTATGTAATCACTTAAGGTTGATATATAAAGCTGTTTCAAATTTCGCCGTTATTTTTAAACAATAAATAAAACACATAATTTGCATTCGGTTTCAAAAACGTTTTATTAAAAATTGAAGTATCAGTTATGACATTTATATGCGAAAAATAATATCGGCCAAATGGCCTCCACTTGCAGCTCCACAGACGTCAACTCTTTTGTTAAAATTTTCAATGACATTTTGACATAATTGAGGCTCTATTTCACCAATGCCACGAATAATTTCATCTTTCAAAGCAGAAACTGATTGTGGATTGTTTTTATAAACCTGACTTTTCACACAACTCCAAAGAAAATAGTCTAACGGTGTCAAATCACAGGATCTTGGTGGCCAATTAACATCACCGTTTCTTGAGATTACACGTGCAGGAAATTTTTCTCTCAATAAATCAATTGATTCGTGTGCAAAGTGAAGTGTAGCGCCATTCTGTTGAAACCACATATCCTCCAGAACAACATTCATTAACTCAGGCCACAAAAATTCGGTTATTATCAGACGATATCGATCACCATTCACAGTTATTTCTTCACCAGCAGCATTTTCAAAGAAAGAAGGTCCAATTACACCACCTGATCATATTGCACACCAAACAATAACTTTGTTAGGATGCATGGGTTTCTCATGAATAATTCGTTGATTTTCCTCAACCCAGATACGGCAATTTTGTTTATTAACATAGCCACCAAGTTCAAAATGTGTCTCATCGGAAAACATTATTTTTTGAGAAAAATCATCTAGTTGTTCATTGATGAAATTGACAAATAAATGACGTTTTAAATGATCTAATGGCTTCAGTTCCTGTGTTATTTGACCCCTATATGCCTTCAGAGCTAAATCCTTGTGTAAAATACGCCATATTGTTGATCCACTAAGTCCACGTTGTTGTGAACGTCGTCTAATGGATATTTTAGGATCTTCAGCAACATTTTCACGAACCAAACCAATATTTTCTTGTGAACAACCACTACAACTGCAATTTTCACTTTTTCGATCTTTCACGGAAACGGTCTCTTAAAATTTTTTAATAATTCGACCAATAGTGCTTTCAGATGGACGATTATGTAAACCATAAAGTTCACGTAATTTTTTGAAAACTCTTTTCACAGAACGCTGATTTTCATAAAATAATTCAACAGTTTGAACGTGTTGTTGTACCTTGTAGGAAGCCATTTTTGTAAATATCATACAACATACTTTTTAAATACCCACATACCCAGACAAATTCAGTGTGGCATCTATATTTTATTTATTCTTAAATAAACCGCGCACTTTGAAACACCCTTTACTTTCGCTTTTGTGCCATCATCAACATAACTTTTAAGTGGCAATTAACAACGATACATTTTAAACAAGTTTTATAGATGTACATACCTGTTATTACATACAATACTGGAAAAATAATTCGTAAAATCAATATCCAGGTAACTTCTCTTGAAAAGGCTTTTCAGTCCGTCAACTGGTTTTATACATTCACAAAGTGTGAAATATTGAAAAATACGATTACCCTCTTCATTATTTATGACATTTTCTTGTTGAAGTTTTTCGAAATTATATTTTATTCATTTTTAATAAAATCTACATCAATTATTATACTTTCTCGACCAAGATTATAAACAATATCGAAGTCGATATATTTCATTATTAATATTTTCACTATTACTACTAGTATCGATGATCCGGGATATTATCTAATAATTAGCCTACATTTCGTTTCCCTTTTTAGATTAAATTTCGTTAAATTATTTAACTAATCTATAAAAGTATTCTGCGTTGTCCAAGCTTTTCTATTAGCGCACCAGTGTGTGCTAATAGAAAATTTTAAAAACATTTTTAAAACACCTGGGATTTAGGAATCTATTAATAACAAGTGGAACTTCTTTTCCACCTAACGCGTTAGAATATAACAAAATTGTTATTGTTTCTTTGAGCTTTTTACAGCCCACATATTTATATCCTCTAGCTATTAGTTTTCTCTGGAATCGCACAAAAAAACAAATGTACACAAAAATAAATTTCCTTAGAAAAATATCGCTTGAAATATCAGATACAGGACCTATCCAATCAATAACATCATAGTCGTTTACATTGCCTTTCTCGCCTAGTATAATCTGTGATAGTCTATGTACTTGAAATAAAATATAAAAAATATATATGTAATTTCGTGCTTGGCGTTAAAGTTATGCGCTAATATTAAACATATTTTGATATTAAATAATAATTGAAAACACCACTTTTTAAATTTTATTTTTATTAAATACAAATCGATTTTAAAAAATTTTTAAATTCAGATATGATGTTAGAAACATTTACAAAGAGAAATTCCTTTGTTTAGTAACGTTTATGGGTCATGAACAATGATGCGGAAAACTAAAACTACTGTGTCTACATAAGTTTTTATTTTAACATTATCGTTTTTTATAGTTTTTAGTTAAGTTAAATTTGGCATTTTATTTTTTAAAAACAACACTTGACAGATGGATACCATTACGATCTACGCACTCTTATAGTCTTATTCGAAAATTTTCCAGTACCTGCTGTAAAGTTTCTGATGTGATACGTGCAACTTCTTTCTGAATTTTTAGTTTTAGTTTCGTTAACGTTTGCGTTCGCTCAACGTACACCTTGCTCTTGAGCCAACTCCAAAGACAAATATCGCATGCGGACAAATCTGGCGATCTAGGTGACCAAACAATCCATTTTCGGGTGTGATATGATTCGGAAAGAGTTTTCGGGCAGTATAACTGGTAGCACCATCTTACTGGTACCACGTAATCTCTAGAAATCGAAGCAGCTCTTGTCTCAAAAATGTTGTGATTATGTTTGTGTAACAAAGTACAGTAACGGCATTTTCTCGTTCATTTTAAAAAAAGAATGGTCCAGCAATGCCAGATAATGAAAGGGCACACCATACTGTCAGCCTAATACTATGCAAAGGCTTCTCATGTAAGTGAAGCTGGTTTTCGGCTTTCCAATATCGGCTATTTTCTTTATTTATATAGTCGTTTAGATGGAAATTTGGACATCACCTGACATAAATATATGGTGGATTAAATTTCGTCAAAAAAATTCATACGAGAAACCAAATCAGCTTCTTATAATTCTTGAACAATTTTAATTTTATAAGGGTTCAAACTTAAGTCCTTATATAAAATTCGACATATCGACCGTTCGCTAATATTCAGTGCTATTGCTTCTTTTCTTCGCAGACCGTTTTGGAGTACTAGTTATGTCATTCCATTTATAACATAAAGGAGCAGCAAGAAATGTTAGAACGCCAAAGAATGATAGGGTTCAGAATGACATAACTAGTACTCCAAAACGGTCTGCAAATCAACGAATTGCGCGAATAGACAGTACCCGCTCACGACGCGGAATATTGAACGGAGTGCGAAATAACCTTCTCACATTTGTCCATCTTAGCACGCGCCGCTGATCGAACGCTCGCAGAGTCAACTAAAATGGAGTCCAAATTTTCTGTCTAATATTAATATTATTATACATTTAATTTAACTCTAATTTTACCTAGTCTTTAGTTACGATCATTTCTCAAAGTTTAATTCTATGACACAGAATAATATTTACTTCCCATATGTACCTGCCAGATAACTCTTACATAGGATTCGCTTTATCTATTCCAGGTATGGGCAAACTTTGACATGTTGTGGGCCAAACTTTAGTGTGCAAATACGTTCGCAGGCCGCGTTTAAAAGTAGTGCATTTTAAAGTAGTGTTCATAATTTTTAGCGATAGATATCAGACATGAAATAATACGACAATGTTTCGCGGGCCGGATCAAATGTTACAGCGGGCCGGATCCGGCCTGCGGGCCGGTTATGGCCCACATATGATCTATTCTGTAATAATATTGCTATAAGGATTACATTGAGCAAGTCGTACGACTTATTAATTTACAGTAATATCTCAATGAAGCCTTTAATAATATTGTCTTTGATGTAGTTACAACAGCTTTCTTCATATCATGTCTCGAAATTTAATTATGTGTCACAGAATAATGTTTTCTACCTATATTCACCTACCAGGTAACTGTTGCCGAGAATTCCCTTTATCTTTTCTATAATATTATTAGTAGTGTCACACATCATTTTAAAATATTTTTCTCAATAAAGTTTTTAATTATACTGGTTTTACTTTTGGCACAACCCCTCTCTTCAGATCGTATTTTTTAGTTGTTTATTAACTATGGCATTTCTGCTCTCTTTTGCCATTAGTTAGTCTCTAGTTGACCACAGCAGTTCCCTTCCTGCCACAATGGTTCTACGTATATCATGTTTACGATATACAACACTATCTAGAGTTACATATACACACGCAAGTGCACCTACGTATCATTTGATACCAAATTCTTTTACTAACCTTTTTCTGTTTTGTTCCTACAGGTATATTATTTATTATTTTATTGCAGCCTTTGCGTTGTTTGCGCTATTTTTTAATATATTTAAAGCTTTAAGACTTTTTACTGTTGCTTTCTTTTAATTTCCTACACGCCCTGGACTCTTCATGCTTATCATAAATCAGTTATTTGTTATTTATTACTATTTTCTTTTAATTATCAATGTAATTCTATATGTAGCTTGTCTGAACTCCATCAACCAACCTCACATATTTCTCTTTTCCACAATATTATTTTCAACAGTTTATTATAATTATTTATTATTTGAAAATTATATTTAAACTATACTTTTTTAAACCTACATATACATATGTGTAAATAATGAAATCATGTGCTTAGAAATAAAACTAAAAATAAATGCAAAATTCCTAACGATAAATTAATAGACAAAAACAAAATTCGAAATTACATAGGAACCATCCATTTTCACAATCATATGTACTTAAATGCATTATATCAATTAACAATTAATGCTTTTATTACATCAATGCATTTAGTATTTATATAAAATGCACTATTAGCCAAATTGAATGCTAAAGTTTTTGCTGTAGTAGTCAACGTTTGAAATCCATCAATATTACGATGTTAAATACCAGTTTTTCCTGGAACAATTTTTAATAATTTTTTACAATATTCAACGATAGAAATGATATAATAGTAAATGCATTTGCTTAGTCCTTCATTTCTTGTTTAAACCACTTAAAAACTATAATAACCTCTAAGAAAAGTGCAATGCTTCGTCTCGTATTTTTCCAAATAATCTTTTAAACTCGTTTTATGTTTCGATTGAATCCGTAAAATCTAACACAATGTTTGTGTAAAAATAGTTGCTAACATAAAAATAGCTGCACTTAACCACGCAACTTATTGAGTAACTACTTGGAAAGTAGTGCTTTTTCTTCAGATACTTTAATAGGTACTTTTTACTTTCCTAATTAACTAATTAGTAGTAGCACTGTTATAAAAAATGCCAAATAAAAAATTTAATTGATCTCGTGAATATTACTGTGGAAGTGGAAAGCTTGAGCTCTGATGCTGTTCACCAAACATGAAAGAATGTAAAAACTAGTAAAGGCAGAACCTAAACTACTCCAGAAATATTTTCCTGTTTTTACGTAAAACCGTTTTCTATTGACAAAGTTAAAACGGCTATAGAAAGTAAGATGGACTCAGTCTCTTAATATGACGGACCTATTTTTTTACACTATTATGTGAATATTTATGTATTACTTTTTTAATCTATCTCTACTTTTGTGCACACTTCCAGAAGCCTGGAAAATGTTCAACTTTATGGACCTAGATAATCATGCTGCTTTTACGCAACACCATGGTTTTATGGCAGGGATATTTACGAGAGTGGTCTCATAAATACCCGGCCTGACGTAGAGATGGCAGTAATTGTCTAAAAAATATCACCATATTAGAAAGTACACAATCTATAAAGCATACGTTTCAAGCTTGAAGACGCCACGTTATTTAGTATTTGTTTGGTAGCCACCAATAGTGAAAGTTTTCAGTGAATTTCTAAAAATGAAGAAAATTGGTCATCGTTACGTAATACAATACTTTTATTTGAAAGGCCTCAGCAAAATCGATATTAAAGCTGAACTGAATTCTACTCTGAGTGAGTCTACTACTTCGTTTACAACAGTGAAATATTGGGTAGCAGACTCTAAATGAGGCCGTACGAGCTGCCAAGACGAGCATCGCAGTGGTAGAACAAATGAGGTGACGACTCCTGAAATGGTGAAGAAAATCCACAAAGCGGTACTGGATGATCGTCAACTGAAAGTGCGTGAGCTAGCAGACATAGTAGGCATTTCAAAAAGTGGGGTATATCGCTTATTATTTGAAAATTTGGATATGAGAAACCGTGTGCAAGAAGGGTCCAGCGTTTGCTCACACTCGAGCAAAAAACAGTGTCGTGAAGATGTTTCAATTGAGTATTTAGGGAAGTTTCACAGCAACAAAGCAGTATTTTTGCTCTGTTTCATAACCATGGACGAAACATGGGTCCATCACTTCACACCCGAGACAAAAGAACAAGCAAAACAATGGACTCAAAAGGCAGAACCGACTCCAAAAACGGCGAAGACCGTTTCATCTGCAGGCAAGGTCATGGCATCGGTTTTTTGAGATGCGCGTGGAATAATTTTCATTGACTATCTTGAAAAAGGAAAAACTATCAACGGCGAGTATTATGCGAACTTATTACAAGGCTTGAGCGAAGAAATCAAGCAAAAACGGCCGCATTTAGCAAGGAAGAAAGTGTTATTTCGTCAAGACAATGCACCAGATCACAAATCTATTATTGCAATGCCCAAAATTAAGGAACTAGTTTGAATTGCTACCTCATGCACCCAATTTATCAGACTTAGCCCTCTCGGATTATTTGTTGTTCCCAAACTTGAAAAAATGGTTCAGAGGTAAAAGATTTTCCAACGATGAAGAGGTGATGTCGACAGTTAATGGCTACTTTGAGAAGCAAAACAGTTCTTATTATAAAAAGGGCATCGAACTTATTGAACATCACTAGGAAAAGTGTATAGAGCTAAAAGGAGATTATGTTGAAAAATAAATATATTTCTTTCCAAAATTTTTGTGTTTTCTTTGTTGGGTCGGCTGCTTCTGGGACCACCCTCGTATATATTAGGTATACTTTGTTCTCATTGTTTACTTTCACAAATCTTGAAGGTAATTTTGATGGAGCCTGTGGTTGATTAACTTAATCACTTAATGTTGATATATAACCCCTTTCCAAATTTATTTTCGTATTCTGTGTACGTATTTCGACAACTAAGTCGTCATCATCAGCAGATAATTAAACAGTGTCTCACCTGGAAAACTAGGTTTTGCCCTAGTTTTCCAGGCACGAAACAAATTCCGTACACGATCTGTACAGTCGATAGCCAAAACGCGCACTGTGTGCATTTTGGCGGTTTTCGCCGTAGTTTTCCAGGTGCGACACTGTTTAATTATCTGCTAATGATGACAACTTAATTTTCGAGATACGTATACAGAATACGAAAATTAATGTGGAAAGGGGTTATATACCAACCTCATAAATCTTAAATATCAAGCTCTGCATGCATCAAAATTATAATGTTCCATTAAACGTTTTCTGTTTGATCGACATGTTGAAACCCATATCCAATGCTCGAAAGCACTTTCCTTTGTATTATGTTTCAAAAAAGTTTTGATAGCCATATACATAGAGTGTATTTTTTATAGAATACACCTGTAATTCACATGTATGTATATATTACAGCAATATAACAATATAAATTTTATATTACTGTTGGCAACACATATGCTTTACGCGACTGCTTCGTCGATAAGAGACACACATTCTTGTTCTGACAGTATCTATACTTTGAGCTGGTGCAGCAGTCGTAGCTAGTACTCTAGTTCTGACTTGATCTACACTGAAAGTATATTTACCAATTCAGTTTAATTTGTCACAAAAGCTTATGATGTTTCGTAGGACTACCATTAGTTTTTAAACTTTCTTTTCCCCATCTCTAAAACAGAGATTGTAAATTATAATGTATTAAGGTTTTTTTTATATATCAGTAATTGTATTTATTGTTTATTTTCAATTTAATAATACTCAAAATATATATTATGTTGATATGTACCTTAAATACTTCTGGATACTTTTATTTAGCTTTGACAGTAAATGACAAAGTAAAATGAATTATAGAATATGCACGGAAATAGTAACAATAGAGAAATAAAACAACGCTAACAATAGGATGAAATATAAACAAATTTGAATGGACTGTACCGGTAGTACTGGGCAAGGGAAGCGTGCGGTTAGAGAAAAACCATTAGTTCGCATATTTTCCGCTCGCCAATTGAAAATGGCTTTTTCATTCAAAAGTCTTTATCGAAGCTGTTTATGCAACACTCACTAGATAAAGCAATAAAATTAGCGAAAAAAATAGATTTAAAGCTGAATATTCACTCATTCGCCTGTGTTAACGATGTTGAGTAATACGTCAGTTCTTTTAGCAACTCTTTTAATTTAAAATTGCACGATCACGTTTTTCCTTTTTGAAATTAACTACATGACCAATGGATATGCATCGTTGGTCGTTAATTCCTTACGGAGACATTCTTCTAATTTGTCCAACAGAGGAAAATTCAGAAGGTCATTCTAAAATTTCCCTCTACGCGAACGAAACTTCTGCGAGGTCAAAATTTCCCTTCGGATGGCCGTTCTTCGTTTTTGCTATAGCTATCAAGCCAGTACCAACGTCCAATGGGAAATTTAGTCAGTTTTACCGCCGACTGGACATTGAATTATAAAAATCCCCGGACAATTTGCCAGTGAGCGCAGTAATTACATTTGCACGTTTGTTTTCACAAAAGCAGGCGTTGCGACCGCTAGGACGACAATTGTAAATGAATATGATTTTACAATTTTTTACCTTTTTGTGTAGGCACTTTTTTTACGCTTTAGCGTCACTCGTTCATTCATATTATCTCAAATTGGCGTGAAAATTCACTAGTGAAGTGATGAATACATGAATGTATATATACACAGGTCTATTGTATAGTGCGCTTCTAACATATAATCGTATACACTGTACTCGTATATTCATATTATATATATATACACGTACATATATTACTTGCAAACATAAAAATAAAACAATAAAAATACTAAATAAATATTTCATAATAGCGATTTAACTAATTAGCTAATTATTTCATTTGGGTTACAAATCGTCTCTTTATGTCAAGCATGTAATTATACACACTAAATAGAATGGCATGTTTATAACAATTTTATTAAATCAGTGCGTATAATATATAATAAAATATATTTTTTCTCTTTATGTAGAAATAATGCGCAATATTATGTAATATATGTGATAAAAGAGAAATTTATAACATGGTACAGTTAGTTTATTAATCGTACAAAGGGCACTAGGAATGTTCTGCAATACAGCTGTGCTTATTTAATTGTTTCAAAGTATTTTCCTCTACACTCAATACACCTCTCCATCCTCCGAAAGCAATCTTTAAACCAGTTCTGCCAAGTTTCACTAGGGAGTAAAGCACACTCGTTGTCCCAAGTCAGCAGAAGGTCCTCATCACTGGAAAACCGCCTAACTTTTAGCTTCATTTTCACATGCGGGAACAGTGCAAAGTCGCAGGGAGCATGATCTGGACTATAGGGAGGCTGCTCGAGAAGTTTCAATCTTATCGTGGTCAAATATTCGGTGCAGGCTTTAGCGCGGTGAGCTGGAGCATTATTGTGATGGAGGAACCAGGTGTCCATTCTTGACTTTGGCCGCAGGTTCTTCATAGATCCAATGACTTTAGGTTCAGTATACTACTTAGCTGTGACTACCTTCTGTGTGTCCAGAACGACGCATTCCACAATTCCTCAAGATTTGAAAAATACAGCTATCGTTTTCTTCTTTACAGATCTGGATTTTCTGACAACTACGGGTGTGTCCTCATCATCAAAGACCCAAACTCTGTTTTGAGCTTTGCTCGGCACGTCGTAATAGTACAGCCAAGTCTCGTCATCTGTCACGATGTTGTTCACATACCGAGATTGTCCCTTATTAAACTTTTTCAGCTTCTCCCGGCACCAAGTCACACGTCGTCTCATCTGCTCTTCAGTCAGTCGATGCGGCACTCAGAGAGAACAAAGTTTCTTCACGTGCAAATGATCACGCAGAATCGAACGAATTGTTAGTCCATTTAGGCCTGAAGTACCCTATATCTGTTGGTAGATCACTCGCGTGTCATCACCAAGCATTTTCCTCACATTAGTAACGTTTTCTTCCGTAACTGACGTTCGTGGCCTTCCCGGCCTCTCAGCATCTTCCACAGTTTCCCCTTTGAAATTCTCTATACCACCTGAATATCGTTGTGCTATGTGAACAAACATCACCTAGTGCAAGAGTCATTTCTTCGAAGCACTTTAAACCACGCACGAAATTATAACGCAAAACTGGCCTTATCTCATTTCGTGAACACAATGCCATCGCAAGCACTTTACACTGAGCTTATCGACATGACGCGGCGGCTGCTATGCACGTATGAACATGTCTCAATATGCAGCAGTAAGCAGCTTCTTACGATTTATTGTTGCGTCATATTTCAAAACTTTCCTAGTACCCTTTGTATTATTGAAACTAAATGACCACCAGTAAAGCATACATTTCCACGCGGTACGTATTTAAAGTCCAAAATGGTGTGGCAAAAATTATGGTAAGGTTACCATAAACAGATAGACGACGTTATTTTCAGAGTCTTCATTATGAAAGTTAGTTAAATGGAAATGATCTACTGAGTCGACTTTGATCAACAACAATATTCTAAGAATGTTAATGAAAATGAATTCAAATGAAAACACGCAATAACTTCCAGGAAGCAAAAAATTAACCAATATCATAAAGAACTGGTAATAAATAGACTGTGCTTTAATGGTGGAAGAACAGGTAATTGTTATGGAAACACGGAAACAATGCCTTGAGGCATTTCTTGGAGAATTTTCCAATTTCATTCATAAAAAAATGGTAACTGATGTAATGCATAAAATTAAAATTAAAACTAATTTGGTATAGTTTTACAAAATGTATATTTTTAGATTCACTTCTCAATGCATATTTATATATTATATTTACATATTTATTATGCATCTGCTATAAAATACTTAGAACTAAGATTAACGATATGAATGACAAATTCCCGGTAAACCTGGAAAGTAATGATGTTATGTTAGTTAATTTGATCATTAAGTAAGGCTTCGCAATTATTTTAATATAATATGGTTCTGGTGAATTGAATTTATAGTATTTCTCCTCTACATGTAAAATTCTAAATTTTTTTTATTTTTTTATAACTTACTCGAAGATCCACTCAGGGCGCAACTTGCTAGCTTACCCATTCGAAGACGATCATTTCGGCTGCTCAGTAAAAATAAACGCACCACCTTGTTTAATAAATAGAGCAACATCCTAAGTATGCCGGGGTAAGGAACGCCTTGTGGGACGTTTTTGGTAAAAAACGCCCCACGAGAAACAACAAAAGCTAAAGAAAAACCGAATGGACAAACCTAATTTAACTTTTTGAAACTCAGTTTCAGTGCGACAGACAGTAGCAGTAGTTGAGCTCTGAAGATGTCCCATACGAGTGGGTACGAAACGTTGGTAGTTATACCAGTGACGCGGTTCCAGCCCAGAAGCAGATAGTATGGACCACGACCGCGGAAGTCTACATACCAGATTAAACCCAGTCTTTATTTTCCATTGTCTGTATTATTACAGTGTTTTATAATAGATGCAACCACAGTACTCGATACTGATTCCGCATGCAATAATACCGTATAATACCATTACGTTAATTTGAAAATATATTCTTGATATCTTTTTGGCTTTGAATTACTTCTAGCCTAAAGCGGTTGAGTCCCATTGCTTCCTAGTGATTCATACAAGTTCTAACTAATTTTAAGATTTCATAAATTATACCATATATAATATATGTTAAGTTGGTATATACAAACAATTATAGCATCCTCTCTTGTAAATAACATTCAGTCGACTTTACTTTAGTGTAAGTTAATTTATTGATTCACAATGTCATGAAAAATTCCATAATTATTTATAGATAAAGCCTCATCCTTCTATAAACCACCTTGCAAGAGATGATTGCTCCATAAATTGGGATTTTTTCTATAATAATATCATATTGACTTAAATCATAAGTAACTATAAATGAAACTATTAATTTTGACACCTTCCCTATTAATACCACGACAAGTTATCTTTCCCAAGATTGCAATTTATTTCACTATTACTGTAATGAAATTTTTGCCACTATTATATAAATACACAAATATTGTGTCTATTTTTTGACATCTTTGTTGTAATGACAGTGTGATCATTCATCAATCATTGTATCGTAAAAATATAAATCTTGCTTCATAGTAAAATAATCTGTACATGCGAGTCACTAAAATATCATTCTAGATATGGTAAATGTATATCAAAGGAGTATAACTAAATAGTCTAATAAGAGTTGCCAATAGAATAATTATTTTATACAAGTTATCATAAGTTAATTTGGAAGAGTTTCTGTAAACATATAATTAAGTTTAACTACTAGCACTAAAAAGGCAAGGCGAATATTTCTTTACAAACAGGGTTTAGAATGGAACGCGCTTGCAATGGATTAATTTTAAAGTAAAACAAATTTACATTTTAATAACTTTGGTGTGTATATCGCAAGAGAATTATAAAACGAAGTTTTATATAAGCAGAAAGAACACTTTCTCTTAATTTTTTTCGTAAAACTTTTTCATCACTGGGATTTGAATTCTTTCTATCTGACCAACTTTCCTGGCTTGTATTTCATGAATTTTATCATATGTATAATATTTAATAGTATAATATTAGTTTCTTATAGGGTAATAATCTATAGCAAAGTATCGCATAAAAGATCTATTATGTAATATAATAAATAATAAATGATAATAAAGGAAGGGAAATTTATACTTAATGCAAAATATTTACCACAACCTTAGCCAGAGAAAAATATAAATTATTAAATAAAAATTATCAATTTATTAATACCTTAATACTATCAACAAAATAGTTCAACGGGCAAATCGAAATCTACTCCGTAAACCAATGTATCACAAATCTATATTCATTCAAGATATTGTGTTGTTTACTGTGGTTACAGATCCCTTTTTCGAACCATCAAGTAAGTTCTGTGCAGCACCTAGATCAAATTAAAGATTGGATAACACAATATCACTTATAATATTTTATTTTCACTTCTAAAGTAAGTACATAGTTCTTTTCTAGCTATAAACCAACCCAAACGCTTAACAACATTTCTGCAAATGTTGAGTATGCACTTTTTGCACGAGGATTATCAATTGACCAATATTGATAATAATGGCAATTGATAGTACAACAAATTGTATGTAAAATATTGGTAATGGTTGCAAATCTCCATTACTCTTTTGCAAAATTCTACTTCACAATAATAATCTCCGGCCAATAATTATTACACTAAATGTTTATACCATTGACATTTTTCGTGCTCCAATATTCTTGCTACTGATTGGCATCTTGCATCATAATTTAGGGCAATGTGTGTAACAGAAGCTAGTGGTTAGTGTTACAGCAACATCTTGAGGAATAACTTCATTATTTGCGACTTTTAATCGTCTCCTTTTCGGTAAATTTCCGGCAGTAATAACTTCTCAAAGTTTTACTAACGACGGCTAATGATATCGGATGCCTATCTTAATACAAATTGTTGAATAAATTCCATACATTTTCAAGAATTCTGACGCAATCTCCAAAATCAATCATCATCGAAATTTCAATACATTGTTTTACAGCTTATTCTTAGTTTTTGAAAATCTGTGAAATTTATTCTGACAGGGTAGTGATTTTTAAATCCATTACCCACTAAAGACAAAAATGATTTTAAAATATCAGTTTTGATTAAATGTCTCTGTCGTCTTTGAACAAAAGGATGCTTAACCTTATTATTACTGAACTTCTAAAGCAGAATATAAGTTCTCAAAAATATACAGGACAGTTAACATCATATCCGATTAAACCAGTAGAGTAAAATATAGATAAATAGATGAAATATTCTGTTTGCACTTACTTAAATATGGGAACTTTTTAAGTAAAATTTAAGTAAACCTATCAAAGATATTCGGATGAATCCATTCATCTGAGCCTGTGCATATGTTATATGATGCTATTAACCTCCTAACCTTCTAACATAAATGACCGATTGACTATTAACCTATGCAACTAACAACGCATACAAATGGCTCTAACAGAGGAAAATAAATTTTCTGGAAGAAAATCGTATACATGGTCATCTACAAGCTTTTGGCCAAAGATTAGTAGGAGCTTCAATGCTCGCATAAGTAATGCAACTCCATGAACTCACATACCTCTCCCATTTCGCTTCGTCCACACTCCTCGAAACGAATAGATTTTTTAAAACTACTTCCGAGATCTGGAATAGGTATCATTGTAAAAAGTCTGTTACATTCAGTGCTCTATCTATAAAGTCTATAATTCATGCATACTCGTACATGATTCATCCGCTTATGCGAAACGTTATAATTTATTGTCTTGTTTCCTAATATAATATGCAAGAACCAATTTATGCCATTGAAAAACTACTGAAGACTGAAATTTAATCAAATTTCTTTCCCTAATAAATTTTGTAATAGTTCTACTGGTAAAATATTTTTTATTGTTCAAAAATAGATCTAATAATTCATTCAAATTAAAAAATACCACCGACTTACTCTTAACTTTTACGATATTAAAATATTGGCCGCAAATAATCTTTATTTCACTATGGTATTTTTTTTAATAATTCCATCTACCCATTATAAAAGTGTTTTACAAATGTAGTCTATTGAATTTTATGAAAGATATTCAAATGTAGCTAGTACATTACTTGTTACCAAAAAATAAACTTGAACACATAAAGGTTCACCCAACGCATCAATCATTTTTGTCAGGCCCATTACAAGTAATCAGTTAATCAATAAAGAATTAAAAAGATTGTGCGGGAGAGAACACCTGATTGAATATTTGTCACCATGATTACTAAGAGATGGATTTGTCATTAACTGCATGAAAGTGATTTTTTAAATCGTTTCTGAAATTTTATGTCGTAAGGCCATTATTGACGCAAATGAATGCTATATTAATATATTGTACATATAATAATTTTAGATTTATAATATGATCGAATACATAGTTTTTACTTATCCAAGAGAAAATTCCTCCTGCAGGAAACAAATACTTCACACTATAAACACATTTATACCTAGAGCTATTCATACAAAAATTAAACTTATTCCATAGAGATATTTAGAAGTATGCAGTGTTCACACATATGCATAGATACACAGTCTGTCTCAGAGAAAACGGAGCTTTTCTAAAATAAAAACAGAAGCTTACTAGTTTGGTGAAATCATTTATTTTATTCAAAGTGGTCGTCTTTGGCTTGAATACAACGTTTTTCACGGTTGATTAACATGTCGAATGAATTTTAACGTTCATCTTTACGAATGTCCTTCAAGATCACTGTCGACGTCTTTTTAATGGTTCAACGTCGGTATAACGCTGTCCTTTGATCGGTAGTAATTGGTAAATGTAGTTAAGAGAATATATATAATTCACAGAATTCACATCCGGTGAACGGTTGATGATTGAAATGCCATTTGTGGTTAAAAAATCAGTGATAAGCGTCGAGTGATGAGATGATGTACTATCATATAACAAGCACCAGCTACCATTTTCACGATATTAAAGGCGCATACAACGAATACGCGCCAAAAGACGCTTCATAACACCAAAATAATATACAGCTAGTTGATCCAAACTTTTTGTGCCCTATGCCTTTCCAATCGTAAAAGCAAATCTAGATTGTCTTCACTTTTAACTTCTCCGAACCTCTTTTTTTCGATCCTTCTTCGTTTGAATGCTTCCATTCAGAGCTTTGACGCTTGGTCTCATCGACAGTTACAATAGAATATCTAAAGTTTTCGTCCTTTTTTGAGTCTTTAATCAAGCCTGTACAATGTTGAATTCTAGTAGTTTATATGGTACAAACTTTTGCACAAATCTTTCTCAGTCAGTTAATTCCATTTCCATGTATCGCAACAAGAGTTTCGGCTCATTTCTGATAAATTCACGCACAAACTTGATATTACTTTCCGTAACCACAGATTTTTTTGCACCAGGATATTCGTTGACATTTATGTCCGTACGACCGTCTTTAAATCATTTAGATTAGTCCTACACACTCGTACGTGATAAACCCGCATCACCATACATTTGTTTCATCAAATTAAACGTTTCAGTAAATGATTTACGGAGTTTAAAGCAGAACTTGATATTTGCTCTTTGTTCAAAATTCATTTTTCGACCAATGCTAAATACACACTGTTACTTTATGCGCAATTTCTATGCTTTTAATGATGCCAATGTCATGATATTTCGACATAACATTGGTGAAAAATCTACCATACCAACGCGTGTTTTTTTAATAAACGGCGCGACTAAGAATTACTATTTTTAAAAAATTCGGTTTTTTTCTGCGACAGGCTGCGTATATACTTCTGTGATAAACTCATTGAAATTTACTTACTCACGCTCTGCTTATTGAGGACGTACATATGTATCTATAAATTTTGAGAATAAAATCTACCTTATATGGTAAGTACTCTCATACAGTATAATATTTTTTGAAATTGAGACACTTTTTTGTGAATTCTTTTGTAAAATATTCAAAGAGCTGAGCTGAAATTCATTTGAATAAATAAAGTCTAGCATTCAATAAATAAAGGAATAGATTTCAAACTACGTTTTATTAAATTTTACTATTACAGGTTAAATCAATACATTCATGGAAAGAAAATATTACGATATTCAGAACAGGTAACAAGAAATGAAGTTTATATAGATAGAAAATCATGTGATCTTCGAAAACATTTAAACTATATTATTAAATAAGTTGAATAACAGTATTTAAATATACAGCGTGTTTCAAAAAGAATATACGCATTACAAAGTATTATTTTCTCAAAACTATCGATCGTCACGCCTCGGCTCGGCTATTGAAGAAACGAATGCATAGTCTGATTTATTTAATAGCCGCTAGATGTCAGTTGACTTCTGTTTTCTTGGTAACCGTCATATGTATAAAATGGCTACACCTCAGAAGAAATCATTTTGTATTCTCGAGTTTGCGAAGTGCAATTCCGTGATTCCGTGACAGAGTCTTGGCCGCCCTCGTGTTTCTGAAGAAAATGTTGCTTTCCAACGTAATCCTTCAAAATCAACTCGTCTTGCCAGTCGAGAGTTACAACTGCCTACAACAACAATTTGGCGTGTTTTGAGACGTCGGTTGGTTATGAAGCCGTACAAGTTACAGTTGTTACAAGCTCTGCGTCCTGATGACAAACAGAAACGTGTGGCATTTTGTAACAAGATTCATGATGCTATTGACAATGATAACACTTTCGCACAACGCATCGTGTTAAGTGATAAAGCGACTTTCCATGTTAGTAGTCTGGTAAACAAATGTTCGAATTTGGGGTCTAGAGAACACACATTCAGCCATTGAACATGTACGAGATTCGCCTAAAATCAATGTGTTTTGTGCGATATATGTTTATGTTTTTTTCATCATGGCGATCAAGTGTGATTCCTGTAAAAAGAAAATCGAAAGATACCATGAATATATAGTATGCCGGCAGAAGTGTGGCAAGAATTTTCATCTGAGGTGTTGTGGTGTCTCTGTGGAATCTTTTATCCAACTAAGGGAGACTGGAAAAATCAAGAACTGGGCCTGTAGTGATTGTGTACAGGATCTAACCTCAAAAGAAGAAGTTAATGAGAAAAACGAAGAAACATCAAAGGTCGATTTTCTGGATGAAGATAAGGTAAATAAAATAAATATTTTTATAAGTACTAAAATAAATGAAGCACTGCAATCATTAACGGATGCAATAGTAAATCCTTTAAAAATGGAAATTAACAATTTATCTAGACAAAATAGGGTTCTGTCGGAAGAGGTTAATAAATTAAAAAGGATTCTTACAGAAACTAAACAAAATTCAGAACATAAATAATCAAAACAACAATAAAAACATGAATAGAAATAACGAAAACATGAATATGGAAGAAAAAATTGCAACAAATACTCGACTATTTTAAAGAGAACAGGAGCTGGAAAGAAAGACAATCCAAAGAGTCAAAAAAACGAAGATAAAAAATATGAGCAAGCAAGTGCCCTCACAAATCGTAACGATGAGTGGAAGTTACTTAGAAGGAACAAAAAACGTCCCACTGTTATTGGAACGGGAAGTGAGAGTGCAGATAGTACATTTGTAGCGGCTCCCCGCATGAATTGGTACTTCATGGGTGGAGTAAATCCGGTATGTACGGTCGATTCCGTGAGAAATTATGTTGTGAAAAATATTTGTAAGGACAGTGCGGTGGAGATCGAGGAATTAAAAATACGGTCTACTACAGCAAAAGCTTTTAAAATTGGTATAGAAGACAGACACGAGGAAGACTTTATTAAAGCATCGGTTTGGCCAAAAAATATAAAAATTCAAAAATATTCTTTTTTAGTAGAAAGGCTGAGACATCAAAATTTGAAGCAGGCGGAAATGCCTTAAGTGTATTGCAAGATGAAGCTTCAGATAGAATCAACACAGGTATCAAGCACAAAACTACTCTTACGTTATACCATCAAAACGCACAGTGCCTAACAACATCACTTGAAGGTCTTCAGGTCGAATTGGACTTAATTCGTGACATTAAAATAAAATTTATCACTGAACACTGGTTATCTGCTGATAAATTAGAATTTATAAAACTACAGGGTTGCTCCCTGGCATCGTCTTATTGTAGAGTTTGCAGTATACATTGCGGTTCTGCTATTTACACGTCAGATACACTTACTGCTGTAAGAACTCCTTTTGTAGATGACATGCCTGTTTAGTACGACTTTGAATGTTGTGGCGCTTCTGTCACACATGAGAAAAAAGAAATTTTACTAATATGTATATACAGGAGTCCTACAGGTTCCTTTTCTGACTTTTGTATTAAAATCGAGAGTTTATTAAGTGTCATTGATTCACTAAATGTTACGTGTCTTATCGCTGATGATTTTAATGTTGACTTACTAAGCAGTGATATTAAGAGTAGGTATTTCCGAAATATACTGGAATCTTTTGGAGTGATGATTCTTATAAATGAGCCGATTAGAGTCTCAAAGACCGCGGAAACATGCTTGGACAACATTCTTTTGGTGAAGGAATTTGGAAAGGATATCCTTTCTGTGTATCATACTTTCACAATGGATACAAGTTTTTCGGATCATAAAGCTCAGGTGATCTACTGTAAATGCCTATCTGTAGGTGAGGAGCAGCAACACTTTAAATTGGTTCGCGTAATTACACACTCAACCATAAAGAATTTTGTGGAGGATATGTGTGGTGAAGAGTGGAATAATGTATACTGCGATGACTGCGACACAAATCTAAAATTTTTGAACTTTCTGAATGTATTTTTGAAATATTTTAATTCTTATTTCCCTTTAAAGAAAGTGTATAAGAAACAATATTCCTTTAAACCTTCTAAAAAAGTCACTGAATTAAGAAATTACGTCTCTGCATTACGTGTTATATGTAACTTCAATAACGATTACAAAAATACATTTAAATTCTATAAAATTCAATATGACAATGCCGTAAATCAGAACAGAAAGAATTATTACGAACAGCAATTACTTAATTCTACAAATAAAAATAAAACTATGTAGCGTATTATTAATTCTCATTCGGGTAAAAGCGTCAAACGCGTGTTTCCTAAAGCCGACAATCCCAAAAATCTTGCTTGTAGTTTGAACAAAATATTCCTTCAAAACTCTGTTTCATTAAATCAATCATACAAATTTTTTCAGCTAATTCCTAATAATTCTTCATCATTTTATTCTTTCCCAATATGCGAAAGTGAACTCTCTTCCTTCATTAGCTCATTGAGTAATTCCAAATCTTCCGGTCAAGACGAAATACCTATCAGTTTTTTAAAATCTTGCTCGGATAGTTACTTAAGACCACTTACCCATATAATTAATCACTCCTTTGCTACAGGCATTTTTCCGGACTACCTTAAACATGCTTTGGTTGTTCCGTTATTTAAGAAGGGTGATCCTAATGATTTGGAAAATTACAGACAGGTTAGCTTTTTAACCGGTTTTTCGAAATTATTCGAGAAAGCAGCTTACTCCAGACTAACAAATTTTATTTTCAAACATGGCTTAATCAGTAACTATTAATATGGTTTTGCTAAGGGTAAAAGCATTGAAACCGCTTTGTATGATTTTTCTGAAAAAGTTCTGAATGCCTCAGATGACAAGAAACTACCATGTGGGTGCTTATTAGATTTATCTAAAGCGTTCGACACTGTGGATCATAAATTACTTTTAAGTAAACTCGAGTGCTATGGTATAAGAGGCATTGCCCTCTCTTGGTTTAAATCTTATCTTACTAACAGATCACAATCAGTATGCCTAAATATCGATGGTAATAATACTTATTCAGATAAGTTAATGATATCCAGAGGTGTCCCGCAGGGTAGTATTCTCGGACCAATTTTATTTCTATTGTATTTTAATGATATCCATTATCTCGATCATGGACCTAATAAATAATGCATCACAATTAATTATGCCGACGATACTACGCTTTTGGTTACAGGCGACTCTTTAAATCAGGTAATTGACAGCGTTGATTCTGTATTGGGAACAGTTCAGGACTGGCTAGCACATAATAACCTGTATGTAAATGAATCGAAGACGGGTATAATACCGTTCAGATGCAATGCCTTTTCTAAATTTTCTGACAATGTGGAACTAGGTGATTCCTTATATCCCGTACACAATAGTGTTCGTTTGTTGGGAGTTACGGTTGATCAGTTATAAAATGGAAGGATCATATCCATGATTTATCTAAAGTCCTTTCAAGTGTATGTTTTGGAGTTCGTCGCTTGAGGAAACTCGTTGGTGAACAGACGTTACGAATGATATACTTTGGATGCTTTTATTCCAGAGTAAAATATGGCATCGCTGTTTGGGGTAGTAGTACTGATATGAATCGTATTTTCGTAACACAAAAAAGAATTCTGAGAATAATATATAAATTGAATTTTAATCAATCATGTAGGGGCATATTTAGAAAAAATTTTTTGTTAACTATTTTTGGAATTTATATATTCGAGGTGCTACTTTTTGCCTACAAACATAAAGACCTGTTTGAAGAATACAGCGCTGGTCATGATTATTCCACAAAGCATAAAACTAATTACTATTATCCCAAACACCGCCTAACGCTACTAGAGAGTGGACTTCGCTAATCTTCCATTAAATTTTTTAATAGTTTACCGGAATCATTAAAAGAAATTAAGATATTCTCAATATTTAAAAAAAGAGTTCGTGATTTCTTAATTGACATAGAACCATACAGTATATTTGAATATATAAATCGTAGTTCTCTACAGCAAGAATATGATGTGTGGGAATATGTTTTAACACATATGTAATATATTGTATCTGTCATGACGTTTGCAATTTCTTTTCTTTCTTTGTACAATTAATTGCAATAAAGTTATTATTATTATTATTATTATTATTATTATTATTATTATTATTATTATTATTATTATTATCTCGATCATCTGTTTACGGCCCATTCTGCTTTGATGGAAACACGGTTAACGGTCAGCACTATCTCGCTATGTTACAAAACTGATTGTTTTCGAGGCTGCACGAAGAAAACTTCATTTTTCAACAAGACGGGGTACCTTCTCACTCGAGTCGCCAAGTGCGTGAATATCTGAATGAAACTCTACCGAACCGTTGGATTGGTCGTCAAGGAGCTGGCGATTTAGCACGTCTCAGCTGGACTCCACAGTCACCGGATTTGACACCCTGTGACTTTTTCCTGTGGGGTTTCGTTAAAGACAACGTTTACGTACCACCACTTCCACAGAACCTAGAAGAGTTGAAGAACCGGATCCGTACTGCCATAACATCAGGGACAAAGGACATGCTTGCCCAAGTATGGGAGGAATTTGAGTATCGATGTCATATTGTTCGTGTCGCTGATGGAGGGCATATTAAACATCTGTAATCTGAACTTGAGAGGTTCGTAAATAGGTGTGTAAAGTTTCATATTCGTATGTCTTAAAGTTTAATAAATATGTGCATTAGAAATACGTATATTCCTTTTGAAACACCCTGTATATATGCAACTATTGAAAAGGATTAAAAACCTTTTACATATGTGAATTAATGTATATGAGCATATTATGTGAGACTTTAGTGTCACACCACATTTTCTGTATATTCGAATGTCGTTTGATACCGCATAATTATTTTTACATAAATGCTTAGCTTAAAATACAAAACATTATGTATAAAAAAATTCAAATTAGCAATTGGTTCGACAGAAATAAGATCTTGCTTGTTCAGACGCTTCATTTAAAATATCGGTGCGAATATCGCATCGATTAAAAATTTTGTTTAAAATATTTACATATTTATAGGTGAATTGTTAACGATAGTAATCATCGCAGGTAGTACATCAAATGTGTAACGTACGCGAGATGATGGCCTGGGTAACAGAAATTAATTTCAGATAAGAGTTATGGACAATAAATCACGCTACGTACAGTACAAAAACATTATTACAGCTAACTCGTATCTGCATTCAAGAGAAGCTGTTGAAATCTTGCAAGCAATGTGTTATAATAGACACTTCTAGGAAGGTATATCTCATATGGCTTTCAATAAAAATTTTAGTAACTTTCATTGCGCTATTGGGACGGTAATTCTATGCTTTGGCATAGACATACTGTAAGTCTAACGCTGACATATGTATAATAAAGAAACTTAATACTAGGCCGATCATTGAAGGATCTGACGGTTAGTATAACATATTTAGCAAATCTGAATTTGCTTTCAAAAAACACTAAAATCTCTGATTTCGTAACCAGTAGGTAGTACATTATTCAGCGTATATTTTGGTATATATGTAAAATCAACAGTAATTCGGAAGTAAAACCCAAAAGAATAAAAAAAAACAATTCAAAAAATCTTATAGTTCTTATAGTTCTTGACGACATTTTTACAATTTAAATTTTTTCATTATAAAATGTTTTCCAAACATTAACACTTGTAATCAATAGCTTGTAAATATGTTTACTTACAATAATTAGTTAAACTTAATATGTCGGGAAATGCTATCTTGGGAAGAATTTGGTAAAACCATTTAGGTTAACACATTTAACTACAGCATATATACAGACTATTGTAAGTGACAATTTTATATGTATATCTGTGCGGATTTTCACGACCAAAATATGTCGACTGCTTCTTTCGGGAGTTGCAGCGTGTAGTATCGTTCAACCTCTCTAGACGATTTTCGGCAATCTAATTATGTTGTCATTCTTCGAATAATACCAAGTGCTATTCCTCCGGGTGCTGATATTTACAGGTTGGTGTCTGGTGGAGCTGTATGCTTATGTTTCCGTGCCTGTATTTTGGTAAAACATTTTTTCATGTATTGGGTAGTCTCCGTCCGTCGTACTTTTATTAAAACTATTTAATAGTTTCTCTTTTTCGATTGCTTACGCTGACTTTCGTTTTTGTGACTTCAATCTTGATGTGACTACCTGTGTGTAGTATATATTCAAACAGCGGCGAGGAAGAGTCTCTAGGTGCTATTACGTTCCCATGTCGTTCACTGTGATCACTTGTTCTGCTATTCGAATGTCCAATGTGTGAGCGATAATATGAGACGTACTTATATCAATATCAAGAAATCGGTAGGGTGAAGATATATTTTGGTGTACATGAATATGAGTGTGTACACCACATAGCGCGACAAGATGCACTTAAGTACGAACTCAATACATGTTCTAGCGTTAACTGTTTCGATTTAGGTTGTTAGAAGAGAGTAAATACCGCTGTGAACTTGAAATTAGCTAATCATATTAGAGAGATGCCACACTAAAAATTGGGAATAAATAAGAGACGCGATATAATTAAAGGAGTTAAAAATAATATCAGCTTAATTGGGAAAAGTTCTTTAAAAATGATACATCACACGACTTGCTTAATGTAATCTCAACAAAAAAGAAGCGCCGATAAACTGATAACATGAACATGCGGTAAATATTTACCAGCTGAAACGTATTCTTCTCTGACTCAAGAAATTAAAAGGCCGAAACGAGATCGTAATTAAGAATTAAGAAAAGTAGAATTAGTATTAAATGTAATATTAAATTAATATCCTCAAAAAGCGGTCTATATACAAATATGTACCGTAGCAAAAAAAAAATTTCTTGAAAAAAATAGAAAAAGCAACACTTTTTTATGACAAACTGAGGTGTTTAAATAAGCAAACGGGGACATCCCGTTTGAATATTATAGTAAACGCTGTCTTGTTAATTATTTTAGAGTATTTTAATATATTTAGTATAAATATATTTGAAATAATTAAAACTTGACTCGTAATTAATTAAATAAAGACAATTTAAAAACGTGTTAAAAATTGTTATAGTTATATTTGACGCATATCAAAAAGGCGAACGAGAAATTCCAAGAATCGTTGGCGAATTAAATGTATCTATGTATACGGAAATGTCATTAAGAATTGCGTCGAACGAGTAATCATGAGCGGAGAGAACAGAGGTTGGCAAAAGCTAAATATCGTGTTTCGCAATTATGTCTCAATTCAGTGAAACAAAAGTTGCAATATTTAATGCACTGCAATGAAAATTAATTCGATATATAGCAACATTGAGAACTGGTTTACTTTATATTCGTATATTTTCTTTTCTGTACCATTACATTATTATTCTCTTTCATTCATAAAAAATAAGCTATTTTAATTATTCCAATTTCTAAATTTCTATTAAAAATTATAAACGTTCTAATAGAAAACTCCACTTAAACACACAATAATAATATCCATTCGTTCCATTTATTATATCTAAAATTAAAATTCAATACATTTATTGTAGGGGAAACGCAAATTAAATTCGTGATATTTCAAAATTTTAGCGAACGATCGGGATTCTAAATCCCACATCCAGTGATTTATTAACGTTAATTAAAAGCAGAAGCGATAAATTTTCCCAAAATAGTATTACTACAATATTGAAAACTATAACTTAAAAACATCACCGCGTATTTGTTGGGAATTATTCCCGCAACATTGTGCAATTATCGACCCTGCGAACGCGAATTTTAATGAAACATCCCACATATTAAAAATCCAGTGCCAAGCCAGAACCGAGATTCGGATATTAAATTCAGAGAAGAAATCTTTTTCCCTCTGCTCTTTACCTTTTCCTGATTTAAGTAAACCTAATTTGCAAGCACATATGAGGTTTGGCAATTAAATTCAATAACTGCTTGTAAATATTTGCAAAATTTTAATAAAATCCCAACTAAAACGCGGTTAGATACATTTTTCTCTCACAGATGGTTAAAATTAAGCCACGCGTATGGTAGAATTATTATTCATTGTCTACATGAATACCGTTTTTGTTAAATTGAATGCCGTAATAAAAAAGGAGAACGAAATAAAGACTGCTTTCGATTATTAATTCATAATGTGAAATTGCGTAAACGTATTAATTTCTAAGGCATACGAGATTCAATATTCAATGTCTGCATCTATATATTTATAGACATTAGTGTTGAAAAAGAAAATAATAAAATCGTTTAATTTCTATACCATATATCTCGTCTAATATTTCTGGAAAAAAAATGATGTCCTGGCTGGGAATCAATTTGGTTTTCGTGCTGGTAGATCGACGATAGATGCCATGCTAGCCAAATTAAATTTTATTTGCGATACTCTTGAAGATGAGGAAGTTGCCATGGTGTTGGCGTGTGACTTGTCTAGGGCCTTCGACTGTGCCCAGAGTGACATGCTTTGCAGAAGTTGGAATGTTATGGCATTCGTGATCAGGTATCGAGGTTGTTGCGTTCCTATCTTGAAGGGCGATGGCAGGTTGTTCACTTTAATGGCGTAACGAGTAAACTAAAGACCACCAAATATGGAGTGGCTGAAGGATCTCTTTTGGATCCTCTTCTGTTTTGCCTGTATGTCAATGACCTTCCGCAACATGTCACGCAAATGTTTGTGCAATACGCTGATGACACAACGTTTCTATGTAGAGGCAAAAGCGATCAGCAACTTGGAGGAGGGGCTCACGAAACGCTGTCGTAAGCCATGGCATGGTTTTCAGCAAACAGGCTGGTCCTTAATGAAGTCAAAACTGTCAAACTGGCATTCACTTCCAAAAGGAAAGAAACTCCCGCGTATGCAGGGTCAGTGAAAATATTGGGAATAAATTTAGATACCAGACTAACCTGGAAAGATAAAGTGGACGCTCTCTCTAAAAAGCTCTCTTGTACAATATATGCAGTGCGGAGAATCAGAGCGATTACAAATAAGGAAACTGCAACAGCCTATCAAGCACTTTTTCGCTCGCGGATACATACAGTGTCCAACTATGGGGCGATTCAGTGCATGCAAATTACATTTTTAGTTTACAAAAGAAAGCATTACGAATAATAGAACAAATTAGTATAACGACACATTGTAGACCTATATTCATAAAAAATAAAATAATGACGTTGGCCTCCACATACATATACAAGCAATTGTTGCGCGCTAAACGAGAGCTACCTGCCCAGAAAAGGAAAGGAGAGGGAAGGGCAATACGACTGAGATCCAGACAACAAGTACTTCTTCCCAACCATAGTCTACGTACTACTGCTGCCCAACACACATTTGGATATGTTTAACAAGTTGCCATTATCGTGGACTGAAAAACCCATTTTGAAATTCAGAAATGACATAAAAACATTTCTTTTACAAAACGGATTCTACACAATAACGGAGTTCCAAGAGAAGACTAGATTGATCAAATATTAAACTGTATGTTCTGCTTTGCGCACATGTTTACAACACGCTTACACACAGTACATATACACGTACATACACACACATACCAAATCATAGACAATGACGTTATCTCCTTATTTGTATTATAATTGATGGTAGAATAAAGCTTATTATTATTATTATTATTATTATTATTATTAATACACCATATTAACTAACTAGTGTGATTAGATGTTTTGACAAATTTCTACCATGCTGCTATATTTTACAAAAATAGAACCAATTTTCTGAAAATGGACGTATGTACATATAAGCACATACCTAGTAAATCTTAAATTCGCAATAACAAATGGGACTGTTTGTGGAAAGGACATCCATCGGCAATAAACCACCGAACTCATTATTTTTTTGAATAACAATATCTCCCTCTATTATCCAAACATACAATTATCCGAAAGAACGAAGTTCGAGCGTGTCTTGTCAAATGTACGACGTTGTCGTCACGATGCGTTATTACTTGCCCATTTCATCCTTTATTCATATTTTATTAACCCCACTGCATGTGTATTAATATTTGTTACGCTCCTCTACACGCTGGATTAATACTACAATACCCGTACTTTCTACCTGAAAGATATGCTTGGTTTCTTCTAGGGCTGGAACTAACCGTAACTTGGAAAGTCAGGGAGGATTCCCCCAATACAAAATCTTAAAAAAGCATTTAAATCTCTAAAAGTGCGTATCGATACTGAAGCACATAGATTTTAGGAGAATACATGCGTTTGTATATTACAGTAGCAAAATTCGTATGCACCAATTTTGTTACATCAACAATAAATTCAGTAACACTACTCGATAACTATTGAAATATATGAAGTCTTTATAATGCGATACTGGACACACAGTATCTTGACATAAGAAACTATGTTTATATATAGCAAATGGAAAATTACATTAACTATTAATAAGATAATATGTAACACACGATCTTATCTAAGTTAGGTAAATAGATAATTACAGCAAAGAAAAACAACGTGATCTTATTATTACCCAAGTATACGTATAACTGGTCCACACAAGATGGATATATAACAAGTTAAATGTTAAATAGTTTAATTTTATTTACATTAATTAACAAAAGACTAAATTTATTAATTTCTTTTCTCTATTTACTTACTTAGTCGAAGTTAATCGTCATATTATTGTACAGAGTACTGACATATCTTTTAAATTACCAGCTGAATAATATGTTAATAAGAAATTTGCAATATGAATTCAGAAATTATTATATAAAATTCTATATAATATATGTTGTAGAAAAATTTAGAGCTTAAATTCATTAACTGTTGATCATGTTTGAATATATTGTCTCTGGAGGATAAGGTAGCCCTCGTTTACATAAGAATATAAATAGAGTTACCTTGTACAAGCCCTGATATACATGAAATAAAATTACAAAATTAGAGCGGCTTCCCAACCTGCCTGATACGATTGTTTAATCACCGAGAATGCTGCCTGCTCTCCTCAATAAATCACTTTGTTGATGAGTTCCATGCCATAAGTTGTTTCCTCTGCATCAGCTGCTATTCAATGTACTTAAGGCTACTGCCCAAGTAACACGTGCTCACCAAAAAACTTACTTCACATCCAAGAACCCTACACGTAACATAAAAGACAAGACCTAAATTAAACACAACTAATACAAAGATTCATCATTCCTACCCCAATTAGATAGAGCGTTGCTTAATCCAAAAATTAATTTCCTTTTGTGGAAGTTTTAAATACCATAAAAATGGACGTCCTCATCCACGCTAGTGCAAATTCATAGATTAATTGTATATCACATATCTACGAATCAATAAATAATCGATTGGCGTGTCTTGATTCCGACATACAGTCGCAAGACAACTCTCTTTAAACTTAAAGACAACGCTCAATCCACGTCCGCTTTTTTTCCAGAACATTTACGCACCGAAGGTAGATTCATAAAAGAGAGCGAATTCACCTGGTTCAACCAGTTATAAACGTTCAACCACACGTTATATGCAAAAAACGCAAAATAAATAGGGCATTGCAAATGAATATAAATATATGAGAGTATCTTAATTATTAATACAAATATATACAAAAATATTGACCCATAACCAAATAAAAATAATTTTCAATGAAATGCACACACGCAAGATAGTGGAAGTGGGTAAGAATTTGAAATTATTTAAATTAATATGCACGCTAAGTTTCTGCATAGCAATATACAGCGATAACCAATAAATGTGAAAGAAGCCTAAAATAAAACCATAACATACTGCGATTTTTAGGAATAATTTAATTCGGCAATTTTCTTGTCTTCCATAGATTCACTTGTACGTTGTATTTCGCAGCCTGTAATTTACATTTTCCTCCTTCTTTTCTTTTACGATTGAGCGTAATGCCGTTAGGCATAAAGGCACTGTCCCTGATGCTCTCGTTTTTCTGTTCTATTTCCACCGTTAGAGAAATAAGTCTTCATCTGCTTATAATTAAGAAAGGAACGTACTTACAACGCTTCGTTGGAATGATATTATGCCGACCGTTTAATGTATCAATTTTGGTTTAGATGTTTTTGATTGTATCCGAATAAGTCGATCGCATAGCGACTACGTTGGGTCTTGTGGTGCCATCTTGACTTGACTTTGATATCTTAGTATAAGGACAAAATCTAGTCAATAATCTCAGCACTAATTCGAAATAGGGCAGTTTTAATCATTGCATTACACAATAGTCTAGTCTTATTTTTTTCTCTCTTTTCTACATTGACGTTAGGGATTCTTAATTAGGGTCTAAAACCATGATCTTAGTTAAGAGTACATTACCACCTAATGGGTAAAGTAGTGCTATGTATATCCACGTTATCGCAGCCACCTTGCCAAAGGACAACTTAGATTATTCCATATTCGAGTACTGCTGCTGAATGTGTACGAAGCAGTTTGGGGCCTAGGCAAAGGGAGTGAGATCTAGACGCGGATCCTGTACTATCCGCATTCAGATCATTTTAAATTTTATAGTACTCCTATTTCTGTTCATTAAACTGCTGAAATTATTATTTAGCTTATATGCACTTAATGATTTAACGGAGCTCTTAAGTTCATTACACAGCGACTAATTATTAAATCTTTACATATATCGAATTAATTTTAATCACTGATTATTATCAAAATATTTTATATATATACGAGGCGTATTTTTTAAGTAAGTGCCGTTTTGTTGTGTACATTAATAGGTAGTGCGCGCGCCGCAACAAGTACTTACGTTGTGCCCGGCATTCCTTTGGAACAACTGCCCTCAGTAGCAGCTGTATAGGTAACTTGTACCATCTGTTCTGTGTCTTCAGAATGTTCAAGATTATAGAATTTCCCACCCCGTGCAAGGTACGGTCAGTGGTAAGTTTTTCTCGGCAAGACATGTCTGCTGCAGAGATCCACGAGCAGATTTGTGAAGCTTATGGAACTACTGCCATGTGTGAAGGCAAAGTGCGTAAATGGGTCAGAAGCTTCAAAGCTGGTCGCAACAACATCCATGACGAGTCCCTCTCTGATCGCCCATCTGTGATTACAGACTTTATTACAGTGGCTTCGGTTAGAGTGTAAGCACCCTTTCAAACAACTTTACTGAAGTGTCAAAGTCAGTCCTGTACAAGACTGCTTCTAATAAGTTAAAGTTTAAGAAGCTGTGCTGCCGTTGGGTGCTTAAACTCCTAACAGAGGACCCCAAAAATAAAAGATTTGAGTATTCGCTGAAAATTTTTTGACTCGTTAAAATGAAGAAGGCGACGCCACCCGCCCGAATCGAAGCAACAGAGCATGCAGTGGAGATGTACATACTCTCTTGTAATGGTCAAGGCCAAACAGACTCTGTTCCAGCGCCATGGTATTTTGTTGTTAATAGACACAATAAGCCTATAGTATTAACTGTTAAGTCAAGAATTTTTGTTGTTCAGAGTTACAATTGTCAATTCGTCTATAAATGTAAGTATTATTACTACATTCCTACAAGTGTACTTCTTGTAAGCCATATCTTTGAGAATATCCTGTATATCCTAGATAATCGAAGGTGTTCAGGTGACAACTAAAGAAGAAATGGAAGCCTTAGTAAGGTCAGGAACAGTGTTCCAATTATATTCGGGTCATTTTGGGTTTTCAAGCGGCCGCAGAATCTTTTTGAAACTATTTCTTACCCTTCCCAACATAGTTTCTTGATACACTCAAGACGATGTTTTTATCCAAATACCATCATAGAAGACATCTTACCAAGTCATTACTGAGGCAGGATGGTGACTACACAGAACCGTTGTCAAGATCTTCCAGGCCTTCAAAGAATTTCAAACATATATTTTATTATCCGTAGTTATTTCAAGCAATCCCTGCACATGTTTTATGTATGCGACTGACGTGAAAGCGATCAACTGCATTACCAGCAATTCGAAAACGAGTGATAGTATAATACGCGTATGTTCATTTCTTGTGTTAACTGAATTTCTTTAAGATTATGAGGAACCACAACTGATTTTCTTTACGAAACAAAGTGGCTTTAAACCTATTCTAATGCACAAATGTGATACATTGACTTTCCCCATATTCTCACTTGTTGGGTTACAAGGATCGGCACTGTTTTTTGTTTTGATTTAGCCCTCATCAACTGACTAACGAGAGTGTTATATAGTTTTGACTAAAGAATTATCGGAGCGAATTTTAGAACAACAATTTTGATCTATTAAGGTCTATGCAGAAGTTTGCTAGGTGTTTTTTTCTTTAAGGAAATTTTTAAAATTAAGACGAAAAAGAGAGTTTTAATTTTTCAAACAAAAGTTACACAACCTATCGATACAATTTTTTCATTAAATAACAGTCGAAGTACCAACTATAAAGCAACAATACAATAACAAATAATTTATTAATACCGTCAGAGGAATATATAATTACTACGTGATATTTTTCCCAGTTAATTTAAATATGTAATGTCAAAATCTTTCAGTGCGAGAAACATATTAACAGCTTAAAATGGCAGCTTTCTTTATTATACAAAGTAAAAATTATTAAAACTAATTGTTATACTTCAAGTAGGTGTAAGAAAAAAGATACAGTTTTACCCAAAAAACGTGTAAGTTTTAATCAAATTTACCATCGAAGATACGTTCTATTCATTTTCTTTAAAATTTTGACACGAAATTTGTGAAAAATTACCCCTTTCTTTACGTTAACTTTCATTTTTTCATACAATATTAACACTTATGGCAAACAAATATCATAAATCGTTTATTTTAACCAAGGAACAACGGAAAAGAATTTAAACGTGTTAGAATTAAAACATGTATTGCCCTATACACATAAATATCTGGTATTTATGTGTATAGAGTAATATGTGTTAAATTGTACACAAATTAAACTACATTAATTTAATTTTTATGATCTACACCGCTTATTTAATCCACATGTACCACTTCTTGCTGCGTAAAATCTTATCAATGTATCACATAATCAATTACAAAACTTTA